>CAUPSL010001220.1:202500-335232 GCA_963514005.1 Raja brachyura | reverse complement strand
CGGACTGTCAGAGCGTTGAGCAGCAGGATTACAGCGAAAGGGAGAAACGGAGTTTAAAACCGTGTCGATCCAGTCAAATGCCACCCACCCGGGGTCAGTGAAATAACTGTCCACCGTGACACAGCCCCACGGGACATTGTCGATGATTCTCCGGGGTTCCTGTGTGAAGTAGCGGGGAAGGTTTTTCAGACAGAACAGAACGCCGGCTGTTGCCAGAACCGCAGCCGCAGTTTTCCCGGTGCAATATTTAGTTTTCAGCTTCTGGCAACAAATGGCGACAAAGCGATCAAAGGTGAAAGTGACGGTGAACCAGACAGAACAGTCTGTAGCTGCAAACTTCAGTGCATCGATAACACTGCACACAGGGGTGATGGACAGGAAACTCCAATAAAAGTAATGTGATCGGATCCAATACAAAATGACGTCGGTGATGACGACCAGTAGATCGGCTGCTGCCATGGCCACCAGGTAGCGAGTGGTGCAGGTGGAGAGGCCGCACTTTCCCCGGGACAGGATCACAATCGCCACTAAATTCACTGCGGAAAGACAAGGGAACGGACACTGGGTATTTACTCAACACGGTCTCCGGGACTGAACACCGGCTCCACTTTCAGCTCAAGGTCAGGAGTGTTGGAGTCGGTGCGCGGCCGCTGCAAGTTTAACAAGGTCAGAGCCGGCTCCGACTGTGCCCGACCTGCCTGCCTGCCTGCTTCAGGGGAGCAGAGATAAGGCGGCGGGCGGGTGGGGTAAAGGACGGGCGGGGGGAGGGGGGGGGGGACGGAGCAGCCACCCGCTACAACAGGCGCAATGGTCCCTTCTATAGTTAAACCTGATCACAGTCTCTGATGGGGCCGGATTCACAGACTTAACCGTGAGCGGCCGCGTGCAACCAGGGCTCTGGCAACTCGGCATCTGATGGGGACGAGGAGGCTTCCTGCGGGATGGCGGGGACAAAATGGAATCCGGCAGCAGCAGCAGAGTGGCTCCGTTAATGGATTCATTCTACAGTGCGTTCAGTTCAGTAACAACACCAACACACACGCACACACACACGCACGCACGCACACACACGCACACACACACACACACACACACACACACACACACAGACACACACACACACACACACACACACGCACACACACACGCACACACACGCACACGCACACACAGACACACACACACACACACACACATGCACACTCGCACACACACACACTCACTCTCTCTCTCTCTCTTCCGCGTCCAGGTGATCGATCCAACTAGCGATGGAATCCGACTGTGACAGACAGACTCCACAGTGAGTGAGACACAGTGTCCACAGGAGCGGCTGTTCACTCTGATCAATAACTCACACACAGTGAACTTCACAATGTGAACCCCTCTCTCCCAGTCACACCGTCACAGAGAGCTGCCTGCCTGCCCGTCCCGAGCACTGGGACAACTCTGGGCAAGGTGCCACTGAAGGCAAGAACAACATTCTAGTGGCTCCCGGCCGGCAGCAGTGAGAGAAAAAGTAGGTTAGTTTCAACTGCCTCAAAATAAGACAAATCGCAGCAGCGTTAATTCACAAATATTTCACTGAGAGGATTGATAATCTTCCCATATTCTTGTACAACGATCATCAGTTGGGAACGTGTAACATGATGAGAATCAAGTCAACACCAGTTAACACACGGACGGACGGACGGAGTTATAAACTTGAATTGTTCTGCTCACTTACCAGGGACTCCAACGGCAGCAATGATCACGTACAGGAATTTCTGCACGGCGTAATATTCCCGCAGCTTCTCCCACATTGTCTGTGCCCAGCGACGTGTCCCCGTGAGCTGCCGATAATGTCTCGGAATTAAATGCTGGGGCAGAACATTCCTGGAGATTTTATACCATTTTGCGTCTCCACCGGGACAGTGAAGTTTCAACAGAGTTTAAAAATAGAGATTTAGAAACGATTCACAAACAGATGACATCAGCCGAGTGATTGAGTGAAATCCCTGCTGAGACAGACAGACAGGTTGTGATTTATTCAGGGAATTGATTGAGAAACTCCAAAGACTGGGAATTGTGACAATAGACACTGAGGGATGGGAATTGGGAGCGGCGGGCGCCATTGTTCCAGCAAAGGGGATCTTGTTGCAAACTCCATCAGATCCAACTCTCCACCTCATGTTGTTTGTCTTAGTTCCTTCAATCCGTTTCACTCAGCAAGGCAATGCCAAATTCCAGGGACACTCGCAGGGCGTCTGGTGCCCAGTTTGAAGGTGGACTGGACTGGGCGACCTTTGTCCACAGGTTGAGGAATTAGTTCAACAGATCGCGTCTGACGTCACCCCCCCCCCCCCCCCCCCCCCCACTCCTCCTCTCTGCTTCACCACTCAATATGATCGCGGCTTACCTGACTGACTGTTGCTCCAACCCCAAACTCCCGGCGATCCCGGTATCCATTCACTCTTTGCTTGCCTGAAGTGCATCTGACTTTTCCCTGCGACAATAACATTCGCTGCCGTCACCACCTTCTGTGGAGGAAAGACCCATACTCACAAAGACACCCTGAGAACAAAAACATTACCGCCTTAGATTTGTCCTAAACCTACATAAAACGGCAAATGGTGCAGCTCCTCTCTCTCCTCTCTTTCTCTCTCTCTCTATCCTTACTGCTGCCCTCTCTCTGAACTGTCACTCTCTCCCCTACTCTCTAATCTCCCTCTCTGCATAATGATGAAGTGCTTCGAGAGGCTGGTCAGGGACCACATCACCTCCAGACTCCCCTCCACACTCGACCCATACCAGTTTGCTTACAGGCCAAACCGCTCCACAGAGGACGCTATATCCTCCGTGCTCCATCTGAGCCTGGAACATTTAGAGGAGAAAAACACCTATGTGCGAATGCTGTTCGTGGATTTCAGTTCAGCATTCAACACCATTATCCCACAGCACCTGATAAGCAAACTGGTTCCATTGGGCCTCGGCACCCCCATGTGTAACTGGCTACTGGACTTCCTCACTGACAGACCTCACTCTGTGAGGGTTGGAAATAACACCTCCAATACCATCTCTCTAAGCACCGGCTCCCCTCAGGGCTGTGTCCTGAGTCCACTGCTGTTCACCCTGATGACTCACGACTGTTGTGCCAGGTTTAGTACAAACCACATCATGAAGTACGCAGATGACACAACAGTGGTGGGCCTCATCAGGGACGACAATGAGCTGGCTTACAGGGAGGAGGTGAAACAACTGGTGGACTGGTGCAATACGAACAACCTGATCCTGAATGTCGAGAAAACAAAGGAGATTATCGTCGACTTCAGGAAAACCCGGCACAGTCCCACACCACTTCACATCAATTACAGCGATGTGGAGGTGGTCAGTAGCACAACGTTCCTGGGGGTGCAGATCACTAACAGTCTGACCTGGTCGACTAACATCTCATCAACTGTTAAGAGAGCGCAGCAGCGGTTGCACTTTCTGCGCCGGATGAGAAGAGCTCATCTCCCCCATCCCATCCTCACTACTTTCTACAGGGGCACCATAGAGAGTATTTTGACCAGCTGTATCTCTGTCTGGTTTGGGGACTGTAGAGCCTCCGACTGGAAGTCTGTGCAGAGAGTGGTGAGGACAGCGGAAAAAATCATCGGGACCTATCTCCCCTCAATCGGGGATATTGCGACCAAACGCTGTGTGTCTAAGGCCAGCAGTATCATAAAGGACCCCTCACATCTCCATCACGGACTGTTCACTCTGCTGCCCTCGGGAAAAAGATACCGCAGCATAAGGAGCAGAACATCAAGGTTCCGCAACAGCTTCTTCCCACGAGCCATCAGACTCCTGAATGCCATGTAAATGGGCTGCCACTATTGTCTATTTACCCTTTTCATACATACCTATCGTTCGGTTAATTTATATTTATTGTGTTGCACAGGGAGCCAAATGCAACGTAATTTCGTTTGGAACTGCATATATCAATGTATTTCTAAATGACAATAAAGTTTGTTTGACTTTTGACTTTGACTTTTTGCGCCGGCATATATCTGTCAACCTTTCTTGCCTTACCCCTCCCTCCCCTCTCACTCTCACTGCATCCCTCCCTCCGTTTTTCTTATCTCTCTGACCCTTCCCTCCCTCCCTTTTACCAACCCACTCGCTCCGAACTCTTCTCCTTCCCACACTACATTTAATAGTTTACTCTCCCTCCAACTTTTCCACTTTCGTCGTCTCCGCTATCTTTCCCTTTCATCTTTGTACTCCCGCTTCATGCCCCCAACTCTCCTGCCGCTCGCCCTCACTTCTCCCTCCAACGCCTTTCTTGAGAAGTGGGGTTAAAGCGGTGAGCCACCATGGGAAGTAACAGCTGTCCATATACCCCTTCCCTCACACTCCATCAGCACTTCCGGGTGAGACAGATGTTCACCGGCACCTCCTCTAATCCCATGTGTTGCATGCGGTGTTCCAGATATGGCCTCCTTTACATCGGCGTGGTCGAGCGTAGACTCGGCGAACGTTCCGCCAAACACTTACTCTCGTTCCACCAAGGCCTGCCGCATCTCCCAGTTGCCAACCATTGTAACCCCGCTTCCCACACTGACCTTTCTGCCCTGGGCCTCCTCCATTGCCAGATTGAGGCAAACTGAAAGACCGCCACTTCATATTCCGCTTTGGTACCTTGCCACCACATGGTATGAGCATTGAATTATCCAATGTTAGGTAGCTAGCGTGAACATTCCCGCTTTCCCCTCGCCCTTCCTGTTGCCTCGAACGGGCTCCCACCCACTTATCTCCTCTACCCGCCCACCCCCCCCCCCCCCCCCACACCACTTCCGCCGACATTCCTTCACCTATCCTTATAATTCCATCCTCTTCTATCTTTATCTTACATAGTTGAATCTCAGGTATCAACTATAACAACCATATTAATCTGCATCCGCACATCATTCAACTCACCTTTTCTGCCTCCCCATGTTCCATCCCTGTCCCCTTTCCTACCGCAATCAGTCTGAAGACGGATCCCGAACCGAAACGTCACCTGTTCACGTTCTGAGAAGGCATAGGTAGATCGGCATGTCGCCTACAACTCCCACCGACTTCTACACTTGCACGATAGAAGGTTGGTTTGGGAACAGCTCCATCTGGACAGCTCCGTAAAGCTGGACAGGTCGCTTACATTTCCTCAACACCTGGCCGGTCTCCGCGACATGGTCCTGGCACGTAGCGGCCGCATCCGATACCTGGCAGGAACAAGTTGGGGAGCGAGTCCAACAACTCTTCACACCTCTGACTTTGGTCTTGTGTTTGCCCCAGCTGAGTACTGCGCACACGTATGGAGTAGAAGTAGACATACTAGCCTGGTAGACACGAGCCTGAACAGCACCTTGTGAACCATCACTGGGTGCCTTCAACGTACCCCAGTCGAGCAGCTCCCTATACATGCAGGCATTCCGCCTGCTGGGATCCAGCAACTCTGGCACTATCTCGTCAGGCCATGGACCCAGATCACCTCCTCCATCAGGCTATCAGCAGAGAGCAGAGGCCACCCCGACTGGTCTCGTCACCACTTTGTTCCACATGGAAAACAACTCCTAGCTTCCATCCAGCCAACTGAGGCAAAAACGCTCTGGATAGCCACCAAGTGGTCACAGGAGTGGAAGGCAACCTCATCTCCATTACACAGCTACATCTATTCACCACATAAAAGCTCTCCCGGGTCTGTGCTCCCCAGGGGAGCATGGGTGAAGCTCAACAGACCTGGAACTGGAGTTGGGCGTTTCAATGCCAGCATGTGGAGATGGGGACTCCGCCAGAGCCCAGCCTGTGAATGTGAATATCAGGCAACGGAATCATCCTATCACAACCAGTGCTCAACTACTATCTACCTGTTTGGTGACCCTCTGTCGATCCTTGATGGGACTTTCCTGTCTTCACCTTGCACTAAATGTTATCCCCTTCTCATGTAGGTATGCATTGTAAATGGCTCCATTGTCATCATTTGTTTTGATTCCGCAGCAAAAGTATTTCATTGCACCTCGGTACACGCGACAATAAACTAACCCAAACTGATAAAACTCAAGTAAACTTCTCCAGAGATGCATCCTGACTCGCATTGGTGATTGTGTGCGTGTGACAGTATGAGTGTGTGTATCCATGCATGGGTGTGTTAGGACGTGTATTGAAGTGTGAATGTGTGAGATTGTGCAAATCAGTTGGGTGGGTGGGTGTGTGGGTGTGTGTGTGTGTGTGTGTGTGTGTGTGTGTGTGTGTGTGTGTGTGTGTGTGTGTGTGTGTGTGTGTGTGTGTGTGTGTACAAGAATTTCAATGATTCAATGGTATTTTATTGTCAGGTGTACCCAGGTACAATGAAATAATTAGCTTTAATGACAAACCAGTAAAATCATGTGGCAGACCTCACCTATACCGTACACAAGTCCCGTCACATTTTGGCGCGAACAATGTTACAAACGTTAGCCCAATAGTTCTATCTTCTGTTGCCACCGCAGCCGCCCCCTCCCCTTTCTCGCTCTCCGATTGACCCCCTCGCTCTCTGCCAATGTTCGCGACTCCCTCCTCGGTATCGAGGGGTGGCTCTCATCGCCGTCCGCGGTGGGCGAACCGTGCCTACCGGGCCGAGTGAAGGGCGCCTTGTACACGGGGAACATTCCCCGTTGCGCTGCGTTGCGCAGCTCGCCGCGAGCTCCCGGAATCCTTTTGAATCACAAAATTGGTAAGTGTGCAGACTCGTCTGCGTGTGTGAGTGCGGCAGAATTTTTAATAGTGACTGCATTTTCTTGTGTTTGTGTCTGCGTGAGTGTGCGTGTGAATGTGCGAGCATTAGTAAGTGTGGCTGAGAATGCGTACGTATGTGAGGGCGTGTGCGTTTTTGTTTGTGAGGCAATGTCAGAAAATAGTAGACTAAATTGTCCCCGTAGGGTCCCATGTTCACACGGGATCGCTGGTCCCCTAATGCGATATTTCACCTCTCCACCAATTACAATATTGATGGCCAGTGGGGGGGGGGGGGGGGGGGGTGGTCGGGTGTTGTGGGCCGAGGGGACTTGTTTCCAGATGGCTAGTATGGACATTGAGGACCGAATGGACTATTGCACGCAATTCAGGCAGTCACGACTGGTGGGCTGGTAGTTCACTCAATCACGACTGGTGGACTCGCAATTCAGTTACTCGGGGCTGGCGGGCTGGCAGTTCACTTACTCATGGCTGGTGAGCTGGCAGTTCAGTCTGTCACGGCTGGTAGACTGGCAGTTCAGTCACTCACGGCTGTTGGGCTGGCGGTTCACTTACTCACGTCTGGTGGGCTGGCAGTTCACTCACTCACGGCTGGTGGGCTGGCAGTTCACTCACTCACGGCTGGTGGGCTGATAGTTCACACACTCACGGCTGGTGTGCTGGCAGTTCAGTCATTCACGGCTGGTGAGCTGGCAGTTCACTCACTCACGGCTGCTGGGCTGGCAGTTCAGTCATTCACGGCTGGTGGGCTGGCTGTTCACTCACTCACGGCTGGTGAGCTGGCAATTCGCTCACTCACGGCTGGTGGGGAGGCAGTTCACTCACTAACGGCTGGTGGGCTGGCAGTTCGCTCACTCACGGCTGGTGGGCTGGCAATTCACTCACTCACCGCTGCTGAGCTCACACACTACCTACATCACACACACAAACCCACAACCTCCATCTCACACATTCCCTCCATTCAACACACACCCTCCATCTGTCTCACACTCACGGACAATCAGACTCCATCATGCACACACACCATCCAGCACACACACACACACACACACACACACACACACACTCCATCTCTCTCACACAAACCCCCTCCATCACACACGCATCCTCTATCTGTCACACACACCCTCTATCTCGCACACACAGCCTGCATCTCACACACACTCACACCCTCCATCGCTCATACCCTCCATTCCTCTCACACACTCACACACTCACACACACACGCACGCACGCACGCACGCGCACACACAGACACACAGACGCACAAACACGGGACATATTTATGAAAGTAAAACTCTCACGCGGTTGAGCGCGGCCTTTGGACTGAGCGGCCATTCCGCAATGAGCGCGACCTCTTGACTGCGCGGGACCTCCAGAATGAGCGGGACTGCCGGGATGAGCGGGTCTGCCGGAATGAGCGCGATCTCTGCATTTAGCGGGACATCCGGAACAGCGCGACCTCGGTACTCAGCATGGCGCAGACTCGCAGTTCAATTACTCACGGCGCAGATTCACAGTTCAGTTACTCACGGCTTTGCCTCGCAGGTCTATCAGCACGGTGCAGACTCACAGTTTAGTGCACTCACGGCGTAGACTCACAGTTCAGTTCACTGATGTCGTAGATCCACAGTTCAGTTCACTTACGCGGCGACTCACAGTTCAATCAGCATGGTGCAGACTCACAGTTCAGAGCACTCACGGTGCAGACTGATATCTGCCACTCACGGCGCAGACACACAGTTCAATCAGCACGGTGCATGCTCACAATTCAGTTCACTCACCGCGTAGACTCACAGTTCTGGACTCAACTCTAACTCACGGTCTTTTGTGGTGACTGATTCACATCCGGCCTTCGGGACTTAATTCTCCGGACCCCCAGAAGGGTCTTTACCTTCATCATGGTGACTGATGAGAACAGCAATCTGTTGATCTCACGATGTCTTATACATTCATATCTTTTATATTATTTCACCGATGGGAACAAACCTTGGGGCGCTTGGAGCGGAGGAGAACGGCGAGTAAGATGCCGAAAGATCCTAGCGATATAGCGTAGTGGTTTTCCCAAAATGTATTTACAACGTAGACCGAAAGTGGTCAAGATGTGAGATTTAGTTATAGTATATAAGATAGATAGATAGATAGATAGATAGATAGATAGATAGATAGATAGATAGATAGATAGATAGATAGATAGATAGATAGATAGATAGATAGATAGATAGATAGATAGATAGATAGATAGAGAGAGAGAGAGAGAGAGAGAGAGAGAGAGAGATAGATAGATAGATAGATAGATAGATAGATGGATAGAGAGAGAGAGAGAGAGAGAGAGAGAGAGAGAGAGAGAGAGACAGACAGACAGACAGACAGACAGACAGACAGACAGACAGACAGACAGACAGACAGACAGACAGACAGACAGACAGACAGACAGACAGACAGACAGACAGACAGACAGACAGACAGACAGACAGACAGACAGACAGACAGACAGACAGACAGACAGACAGACAGATAGATAGATAGATAGATAGATAGATAGATAGATAGATAGATAGATAGATAGATAGATAGATAGATAGATAGATAGATAGATAGATAGATAGATAGATAGATAGATAGATAGGTAGATAGATAGATAGATAGATAGATAGATAGATAGATGTGGGAATGTGAGTTTTTGAGAATGTTTGAATATCTGATGGGCGGAATAGATTTCATGGACCGAATAGCTTAAATATGCTTCTATCGATTATGGTCTTATGACTGTATTTCAGTGTGAGTTTACGCTTTTGTGACAGCATGAGTGTGTGTACGATGAGAGTGAGTGTACAAGAATGTCAGTGTGTAATAGTGTGAGTGTCTATTTTAGTGTGAATGGTGTGAACGTGTTCATGGTATGCGTAAGTGTGTGAAAGTATTTGTGTGAGTGTGTCGTGTCTGTGTGCTGGTGATTACAAAAGTATATGACGTTGGGCCGAACTATGTAAGGATGTGTGCATTTTCGTGGGGCAGGGTGTGTACGTGAATTTGTAAGTAAACAAAAACAGCTGGAGAAACTCAGCGGGTGAGGCAGCATTTATGGAGAGAAGCAATAGGCGACGTTACGGGTCTTCTTCAGGGAATATAAAGACCGTTTTCAAGGCGTAGGAATACGTCAATATTTAAGTGACTCCGTGAGTGGGTGTGACCACGGGTCTGTGTTTCGATGTGCCCGTGTCCGTGACTTTGAGTGCGTAGAGTTGTATGAGTGTTGTTGGTGTATGTGTAAGTATGCATTGCCGAGCGTAAGGTTGGCAATTGTGTGAGTGTGTGAGATTGTGAGTGCCTGTGAAGGTGCTTTTGTGTGGAATATGCAATGACGCATGTCGGGGAAAGCACCAATGGATTGACACGCTGTGGGACATTATTAATGGATTAACGCTGTGGGGGAGACTGAGAGCGTGACACACAGTGGAGCAATACTGATGGAATGACACAAAGTGGGATAGTTTAGATGGAATGCCACACTGTGTAGTGCTGATAGAGTGATCATTAAGCTGGAGTGACACTGTGGGGATAGTTATGCTGGATTGACACACTGTGGTGTAGTACTGGTGGAGTGGCACCCAACGTGGTGGCATTGATGGGCTGCACACTGTGGAATAGTACTGATAGATTGGCACACTGTTGTATGTTACTGATGGACTGGCACGCTGTGGGGCTATACTAACGGACTGACGCACTGCGTGGTAGTACTGATGGAATGTGGCACTGTGGAGTATTACTGATGGACTGACGCACTGAGGGTTTGTACTGACGAATGACAAACTGTGGGTGTTGTCTGAAGAAGTGAAATACTGTGTGGTAGTACTAATGGAGTGAATCACTATGGGGTAGTACCGATGGAGAGACACACTGTAGGATAGTACTGTTGGAATAACACACTGTGGGGTCGTACACATGTTGTGAAACAGTGTGGGGTAGTACTTCGTCTCCTTCTTGATCTTTCCTGTGGCGTGCACAGCCTATAGTTGTTGGACAACTTGTTCCATTTGATCTTCCGTTTGTGCACGTCCAGTTGATTCCATTAGTCGAAACAGGGCGGACCACGTGAAGGTTGCAATCTTCTAACTTGGGGTCGTACTGATTGAGTGACACACTATGGGGTAGTACTGAGACAGTGACACACTGTGGGATAGAACGGATTGAATGGCAGACTTGTATAGTACTGATGGAACGACACACTGTGGGATAGCACTGATGGAGTTAAACACTGTGGGGTTGTAATGATGTCATGGACCGCTTTGATTCACTCTCTAGTTACCATTCCCCCCTCGGCTGCAGACTCTTATGCTGCGACGTTATATCTTTCAAGGAACACGATACGCGTATTCAACTCGGTGCAGAGACTGAAATCGAGATTTATCCCTCGGAAAAATAGCCGCCAAACGACAAACAGTTTATCGGATCTTCTACTCGGGGCAGTTTGGAACAACGACAAGTAATTTTGACACAATAAATGCCGGCTTCTGAGAGGCCTTGACATGATGGATATTAACCGGAACACACAACGGGTTGCTGGATAATTCTGTTCGCAAAAATGCTTCAGAATACGAATTGAGCGACTGAGATAAGACGGAATATATCCTGGCAAACATATCTGAATACACTGTACCTCCTAGGCAGAAATTAGTGATGCTGATTTATCAAGTACAAATATGGCTGGGTGAACATGTTTTATGGACAACAAGGAAAATGAAGAGTAATTGTAATCAGGTATGAAATGATTAAGTTCTGAAACTGCGCACCATGGAAGATACAAATAGCTCATTACCCTCCGTTGTCAGGTCTCTCAACAATCCTTCCACAGTTGAGGTACTGCTCAATTTGCCTATATCTTCATTCCTTCATCATCCTTGAAAACATTAGCGACGCAGTGGTGCTGGTTTCCGACGGGCACATTGCCGTTTGGGCTTTGTCTCACAGCAGCCTCTAACCCATTGTGGCATTGGGCGTTGTCTCACAGCAGCCTCTGACCCATTGTGGCATTGGGCTTTGTCTCACATCACCCTCGAACCCATTGTGGCATTGGGCCTTGTCTCACAGCCTCTAACCCATTGTGGCATTGGGCGTTGTCTCACAGCTTCTAACCCATTGTGGCATTGGGCTTTGTCGCACATCAGCCTCTAACCCATTGTGGCATTGGGCTTTGTCTCACAGCAGCCTCTAACACATTGTGGCATTGGGCTTTGTCTCACAGACTCTAACCCATTGTGGCATTGGGCGTTGTCTCACAGCATCGAACCCATTGTGGCATTGGACTCTGTCTCACAGTCTCTAACCTATTGTGGCATTGGTCTCTGTCTCACAGCAGCCTCTAACCCAATGTGACATTGTGCTTTGTCTCACAGCCTCTAACCCAATGTGGCATTGGGCTTTGTCTCACAGCCTCTAACCCATTGTGGCATTGGGCTTTGTCTCACAGCAGCCTCTAACTCATTGTGGCATTGGGCTTTGTCTCACAGCCTCTAACCCATTGTGGCATTGGGCTTTGTCTCACAGCCTCTAACCCATTGTGGCATTGGGCGCTGTCTCACAGCAGCCTCTAACCCATTGTGGCATTGGGCTTTGTCTCACAGCAGCCTCTAACCCGTTGTGGCATTGGGCTTTGTCTCACAGCCTCTAACCCATTGAGGCATTGGGCTTTGTCTCACAGTCTCTAACCCATTGTGGCATTGGGCTTTGTCTCACAGCAGCCTCTAACCCATTGAGGCATTGAGTTTTGTCTCACAGCCTCTAACCCATTGTGGCATTGGGCTTTGTCAATAGGCCCGATCAAGGTGGACATGAGGAAGGGGACTGGACGTTGGGCCTTCGCCTACAGTGGGAGCCACTGTGGGGGATGTTTTTATGTTTCAATGTTAAACTTCTTCTTTAACGCTATGTTGTATTTGTATTATTGTGCTGCAAGGACATCTGAATTTCCCCTGAAAAGAGGATTAATAAAGTATTCATCATTAGTATTATTATTATTATTATTATTATTATTATTATTATTATTATTATTATTATTATTATTATTATTATTATTATTATTATTATTATTATTATTATTATTACTCTAGTCCCAATTAGTATGTTTGGCCCTTATCATTTTCAACCTTACCTATTCACGTACCTGTCCAAATGTCTTTAAATGTTGTGATTGATTTCACCTCAACAACTCCTCTGGCAGCTTGTTCTATACACCCACTAACCCCTGTGCGAATCCACACACTGACCAGCCTATGTGTTTATACAAAGACTCACCACTCTCTGTCCTCGTGTTTGAACTGATTGAATCTGTATATAACCATATAACCTTATAACAATTACAGCACGGAAACAGGCCATCTCGGCCCTTCAAGTCCATGCCGAACAACTTTTTTCCCTTAGTCGAACCTGCTTGCACTCATACCATAACCCTCCATACCCTTCTCATCCATATGCCTATCCAATTTATTTTTAAATGTTACCAACGAACCTGCGGCCACGACTATCACTGGAAGCTCATTCCACACCGCTACCACCATCTGAGTAAAGAAGTTCCCCCTCATGTTACCCCTAAACCTCTGTCCCTTAATTCTAAAGTCATGCCCTCTTGTTTGAATCTTCCCGATTCTCAAAGGGAAAAGCTTGTCCACATCAACTCTGTCTATCCCTCCCATTATTTTAAAGACCTCTATCAAGTCCCCCCTCAACCTTCTGCGCTCCAGAGGATAAAGACCTAACTTATTCAACCTATCTCTGTAAATTAGCTGTTGAAACCCAGGCAACATTCTAGTAAATCTCCTCTGTACCCTCTCTATTTTTACCTGGGTAAAAGTGCATTTATCTTATGTATTTTCCTCATGATTTTATACATAATCATAAGATCATCCCTCATCCTCTGGCACTCGAAGGAATAATGTCCGCAGCTCTCATTATAACTCGACCCATTCAAGGGAAAATGAGCGAACCCCAACCATAACTAGTGACGGTGAGACCACATGTGGATAATTGTGCAAGACTGGGTCGTGTGTCACAGAGTCACAGAGCAGAGAAGCAGGTCCAACAACGGTCTATGTCAATAGTATCCAACTACTAAATCCCATTTACTAGCACTTGGTCAGCAGAGTATGATGCCTTCGAACTATCTAATTTAAGCAATACGCAACTTACAGTACCTTCAACTAGGTGCCGGGATAGAAGTCGAGATTTATCCCTCCGATGAATTGGTTGTCAAAGGACAACAATCGATCGACATGTTGGCCGATATAAACACGCTTACACACTTGTCACCCTTATTACTCTAATTGATAAGATTCCTTCATCAGCAGTTTCCAGCAAGTTGAAGAGACATTTGTTGTCACATGCACCAATTGGTACATTGAGATTTGAATTACCATACAGCCTTACGAATAAAAAAACACAATACACGATATAATTTGTAGTTTGTATAGTTTGTAGTGGTTTTTTTAATTGCTTGTAACTGTGTATGTGTGGGGGCGACTTTAAAAGCTCTTCCCTGCACCGGAGACCCGACCTTTACCCTGTCCGTTGCCGTTGGGGCCTCGCACCGTGGAGGGGTGGAAGATTGCAACCTTCACGCGGTCCGCCCTGTTTTGATTAATGCAATCAGCTCGACGTGCACAAACAGAAGATCAAATAGAACAAGTTGTCCTATAACTTTAAGCTGTGCACGCCACACGAAAGAAGAAGAACAAGCACCGTGGGGCAGCCTCCAACCGGAACGACCTGGGGGCCTCCAGTCGCGGAGCTGGCCGGCATCGGAGTGTGGAGAGCTGTGGTGGCGCTGCTGCTGCTGCTGCGGCCCGACTCCGGGGCTTCGGAGGCTCCATCCACAGGTCCGATGGATAGGAACATCGGGAGCTCGCGGGTCCCTGGTGGCAGACCGCTTTTCCGAGCTCCCGCAACGGCGATTTCTCCCGCCCGAGTTGCGGGGTTGAAGGCGACCCTGAGCGGGGCCTTACATCGCCCGGCGCGGCTTAAGCGGCCGCGGGACTGGCCAGCACCCGCTGAGGGGTCCAACATCAAGGCCCGGAGCGGGGCCTTACATCGCCCGGCGCGGGTTAAACGGCCGCGAGACTGACCACCACCCGCTGAGGGGTCCAACATCAAGACCCGGAGCAGTGCCTACATCGCCTAGCGCGGCCTTAATGGCCGCGGGAATTGCCATCGCCCGCCGGGGGCTTTGACATCGGGAGAAGAATGGAGAGCAGAGAGAGACAAGACTTTGCCTTCCGTCACAGTGAGGAGGAGATTCACTGTGATGGATGTTTGTGTCAATTGTGTCGGTGTGTGTCTTGGTTCTTTTCATGTTGTATGACTGCAGAAACCAATTTCGTTTCAACTTCATTTGAGGTTCAAATGACAATAAACCGTATTGTATTGTATTGTAATGTATAGAATTTAACACGAACATCCCCACACAGCAGAATCCACATTTCCCACAGTGGGGGAAGGAAATAAAGATCAGTCCTCGTCCTCTTTGTTCACCGGTGGTCGAGGCCTTTGGACCTACTGGAGAAAGCGGCTCCGGAAGTCCACAGGCCGAGTTCCAACGCCGGCGATCCCCGACAGAGAGCCCAGACTCAGCGATGTTAATGTCAGCGCCGCCCGCGGTGGAAGCCCCGCAAACCAGTGCTCCACGGTATTAATCAGCAGGCCCAACACTCCGGAGCTCCACACGACGATCCCCGGTAAGGCATCGCCCCGCTCCGCGATGGTAATTCAGATGATGAAATGCCGCGCCAATCCAGATGGCAGGCCACGAGGAGGGGCGGGGGACGAAGATGCGGCTCGGAGAAAAGACGTATACTGACCAGGAAGTGACAGGGAAACGTTGTGCCCCTTCCGCTCCCCAGCTCCCCCAAACAAATGACTAAGAAACCTTCAGGAACATACTTGGATCGGTGCAAAGTTATATTTTTGCAAAGTATAATTCAACGTGGCTCTAACAGGATGGACGTTCAGAAAATTACACAACGGGTTTGTGAATCATTCCGTTTGGATCAATGTTTCAGAATAACCTTTCATCATGGAGTGACTGAGTTAGGTGCAAACTACTTTGGAGAAATATATCTGAGCCCACCATACCCTCTATCCCAGATAGCAGCGATGCTCGTTTGTTAAGTACAAGCAGATTGGAGCGAATATATTTGTGGACATTCAGGAAATTAAGGCTAATGGATCCAGCCGTGGACATTAAGGTCACGTTGTAATTGGTATATAGAATGCGGGAACAGACTCGAGTTTGTTATTGTGCATAAGGCCATGGTCAGCTGTGTGTGCTGGGGGAAGGGTGACGGTAATCTCCACACTCTGGGATCTCGGAATCACATCCTTCCTCTGCCACGGGATCCGTAACTTTATGGTCCACAGTCCTCAATCAGTCAGGTTCCGTGACAACAATTTGCTCACAATAACACACATCGCCGCTGCCCCGGCAAGGGTTCATTCTCAGTTCCCTAATATTCTCCGGTTGCACTCGCGACACAAGGCCGGATCACAAAAATGATCATGCGCATTACAGGCAGGAGAGAGAGAGAGAGAGTACTGACTGGAATCGTGTATTGACAATACCCACTTCCTCGGTGTTAACAAGATGAAAAGGCATTGCGGAGTACACGCGCCAAATCAGCATCAACGGTGCAGACGTGGAAATTGTTGAGCTTCGAGTTGCTTGCCGTTATTATGGCCACCGATCAGTCCAGCATCAACCACATAGATGAGGCAGACAAGAAGGCCAACTCAACGTTCGAAGGAGACAGACAGAACTTCTACAAACCTCTACAGATGGATCATAGAAATAATATTGTCACGATTCATCGCAGCTCAGTTTGGGAAATGTTCTGCGCAAGGCGGCTAGACGTTGTAGAGATAGTTTAGATGTGGCAAAGTCCATCACACAGACCAGACCCCGCACAACTGACTCCATCTCTACCACGCTGCCTCGTAACAGCAAGAAACATAATAAAAGCTGTGTCCCAACGCGATCATTCCTGCTCAACCCCTTCTCCCGTCCAGTAGAAAGTACAAACGCTCGAAAGCGGACAACTACACATAGAGATAGTTTCTTCTGTTCCATTATTAGAGTATTGTTCAAAACATCCCTACGCCTTAGTGGATATATGTCCATATAACATATGCGTTATCATGCTGCGAACTATGTTCTGCAATCTGAATCTCCCCTTTGCTTTATCATGCGCCTCAGTACACATGGCAATTATAAACCTAAATATGAAGCCTAAATATTAATGGCCCTTGCAGCTTAATTGCTTACACCTTCACAAACCAAGACTCATGGTTTGTGAAGGTTTAATAGAAGCATTGCATCATTGATATTTCTAGCTATGTACCTCGGCACGGTTCAATACGAATTTTACATCAGCTTCAATGATGGCTTTGTGTTTGTACCAGTCCTTCGAATGCAAAGGTGCAACTCCTAGGATAACAGCAGACTAGAATTCTGCAATCTAGTTGAGCAACGATTTTTGATTGTAATTTGTTCAAAACAACAGGACAAATCGGGGATCGGTAGAAATAAAGAATCACATTCAGCATGCTATTCTGTATTATTAAGTATATTCTACATTCTGCATCTTCCCATTCACCCGATCTATTGCACTTGGCTTTACATTGATTGCTTTTGTGTCTGGGATATTTGAACCAAGTGAATAGCATGCACAACAATTATTCCCACTGCAGCTCGGTACATGTGATAATAATAGATCTAACCTAAATGACACGTGAGATAAGAAATAACTCTGATCAGACGGGAATGTTCACACTCTGATGCTGACTAAGATCGTAAACGAAACACAGGCGGTGCTAATGTAAAAGGGAAGGTGATGCATGGCTGTTAACCACAAATGAACTGTTGGGCAAATGCGAAGAGAATGTGTCGTGTGGGAACGGGTGTAAGAAGACAATAAACGTGCTGATAATGTACAGCGGACCATAGTAATTCCCCCGCATCTGAAATACAAAAGGAAGATATGATATACTCAGATGACAGAAGACATCGGCGGTGAAAGGGAATTATGTAATGCCAGAAGTTAATGATCTCATCAAAACTCCGATATTGATGAAACGCATGGAGTGTGGCATCATTTTTCAAAGTACATGTCGGCAAACACCGTTGTTGCTCGTCGGCGCACCTGAACATTATTCCAGAGTCAGTTCCTGCTCAACAGTTATTGTTCAACAGCTAGCTATCTGTTTCTTACTACTGTTGAATCGGCACCGATATTTCCAAACACTCTTGCTGCAGCACACTACTCAACTACCTCCTCAGACCTGTTGTTCCATGTACCCACCACCGTGGGCGTATATATTGCAGAGGGTTGTAAATATATCCCAGCCCATGTCAGATCCTAGACCATAGTCTTCAACTGCACTTCCCGCTGCAAAACACAAACACCCAACAAAATCAAAGACTTGGCAAATCCCGGTGCTGTTACTTTTTACCCTACACCTATCCGGTAAAAGGTAGAGATGTTTGCAAGCGCGCATCACAAGACTTAGGAATTGGTTCATTTCCTCCGCTATCTGGCATATGAATGGTGACTCCTTAGGCTAGGGCACTATTGGAACAGGTCCTTCAAACCAAAGTGCCAACGCCGATCAATGTATACCATTCACATAAGTCCCACCTGCCGTTTTTGGCGCGTGTCAGTTCCTATTTGTGTTTGGCCAAATGTATTTGAGATCCGGTGTAGTTTCACCTCAGCTACCTCCTTTGACATCTAATTTTATATGTACGCCACCCGCTTTGCGAATCCATAGAGCAACCACACTCTGAGCGCATCCATATGTCAGTGCCCTGTATCATTGCGTTTGAACCGATAATATCTATATGTGATATATGTTTGGATAGCATGCAGAACAATATTTTTTTCACTGTACAACGTTACATGTTCCAATAATATCCCTAAACCTGAAGCTAAAACCAAAAGCGCCAATCATCTCCATTGTTTACAACACCATGAAACCAGCGGCATGTCTCATAGGCTGCAGAATCATTCCATCATGTATTTTGAGGATGCAATGAGTAAAATGCACGGAATAGCCAGTCGATGTAGAGTACCTGTACTTTCAGAAAGCATTTCTTAAGGACTCACACAGAGGATAAGTGGCTACAATTGTAGCACATGGCATTGGGTTGGGTATTGACATGGATAGAAAATAGGACCGCTGCTATTTACAATATATACTAGACTGAGAGGCACCCGTTGAGTCCCAGCTGGACACGGGAGGGCTGATCCCCCAAAGCAATATTTCACCTCTCCACCAATTCCAATATTGCTGGCCAGTGGGGGATGGTTTTCTGGAGCGCTAGCATGGTTGTTGTGGGCCGAATTGAATCTTGGGCTGGCAGCTCAGTCACTGTGGCCTGGCAGCTCAGGCACATGGTGCATGGCAGATCAGTCATTGAGGCCAGGGAGCTCAGTCACTCAGGCCTGGCAGTTCAGTCACTCAGACATGGCAGGCTGGGAGCTTGGTAACTCAGGCCTGGCAGTTAAGAAACGGCCAGAATTTCTGCCACAAACAGATGACAGACTCTGTGAGAGAGAAGGGGGATAGGGTGGACGATCAATTTTAGACATTTTCATCTTTTTTACAGATCACAGCAATGGAGAAGTAAAGTGTATCCTTGCGTGGATCTCTGGAGCGCTAGTGTGGGTGTTGTCCACTGAAGGGACTGGTTGCCAGAGGGCTAGTATGTACATTGTGAACTGAGTGGATTCGTGGACTTGCAGTTCAGTGATTCACGGCTGGTGGGCGGGCAGTTCACTAAGTCACGGCTGGTGGGCTGGCACTCAGTCACTTACAGCTGGCAGGCTGGCAGTTCACTTACTCATGGCTAGTGGGCTGGAAGTCCACTCACACACGGCTGGTGCGGTGACAGTTCACTCAGTCACCCCTCCTCCCTTCACCCACCCCCACTCTGCTCCTTGCCATTCCCCTCTCCCACGCGCATTCAGTCCACCTCCTCTCAACATTCCCCCATGCACCCTTAGTGGCACTCCGACAGCGCAGCCGTTCCTGCCTACTAGGCTCTCATTGTGACGAAGGACAAGCAGGCATGACAAGTGCAAAAAAGGATTTATTAAAGTTTAAAATATGAATGACTTAAAATATATTAACAATTTAAATGAGACCAGATTTAGTAATTTTTTTTGTTGTGTTCTGCTCCTCACTGCCTCTTGATGTCTCTTTGCTGTTGATATTAAAAAAATACAAATTAATATAGAGAGATTGAGCGGTCAAATTTTAACAAAGAAATCAGAGCATTTACCTCAAAAGTCATCATTCAGTGGAGGCCTGCAAATCCAACCTAACAGCATTACAAGCAGGGAGCAGGCAGCAAGTCCAACCTAACAGCATTACAAGCAGGGAGCAGGCAGCAAGTCCCACCTCGCAGCGCTCCAAGCACAGAGCAGGCAGCAAGTCCAACTTCACAGCACCAAGCAGAGTGCAGGCCAGCAAATCCCATTTCGCAGCATTTCAAGGAGAGTGCACACACATACACTCACACACTCACTGACACTGACACTGATACACACACAGACACAGACACTCACACACATACACACACACACACACAACAAAGGCACATACCCACAAACACAAACACACTCACAAACACGCACGCACACTCACACGCTCAAACAGACACTCACACAGACAGATATACACACACTGACAGAAACACACTGTCACGGACAGACAGACACACAGACAGACACACAGACAGACACACACAGACAGACAGACAGACAGACAGACACACACACATACACACACACACACACACACACACACATTCACACACAGACACTGACACATACACAGACACTCACACACACAGACACTCACACACACACAGAGCCACACCGACAGTCACACCGACAGACACACACACAGACAGACAGATGCACAGACAGACAGACACACACACAGACAGCCACATAGACACAGATATATAGATGCACACACACACATACACTCACACAAACAAAGACACATCCACACAAACACCAAGATGCAAACACTCACACACCATATATATCACACATAACATATAACATATAACATATAACAATTATGTATGACTGTAAACCTTTTTGAATACTCAAACGGCAGAGCGCAGAGTCTCCACTCTGGGCCTTCCCCAGTCAGCAACACTTCCGCATTCAGTACGACCGGAAATGCACTCACCGGAAATGGCGCAATCAGCGTGACCGGTCCACTAAGCGGAAATGACGAAATGAGCGGGACTTTTGCAGTAAACGCCCGGACCGAATGAAACGCTTATTCCTCCCAGCCACAGTTGCAAAAGCCACAGTTGCCAAAGGCACAGTCGCCAAACCACAGTTGCAAAAGACAAAGTTACAAAAGCCACAGTTGCAAATTCCATAGTTGCAAAAGCCACAGTTACAAAAGCCACAGGCCTCAGTGATTGAGCTGTCAGCCCAATAATTCATTCGGCCCATAATGTCCATACCAGCCGTCTGAAAACCAGTCCCTTCGGCCCTCAACACCGATGCTATCTCTACAGAAAGCCCCCCTTTCCCACTGGCCATCGATATGGAGAAGTGGAATATTACGTTGGGGGACCAGGCCTACCGTGTGAAGCTGGGACCCAAAGGGCCCCATTTAGTCTAGTTTAAAATGAACGTTTTTCATACTGTGGATGTTGTATATAGTGAACGATTGCCAGATGAGGTAGTTGAGCCTGAACAAAAACAACATTTCAAATACAATTTTGGACTTGTAGACAGGGATGGCTTACAGTAAGATATGGATCGAATGCGGCAAACATTCAAGCTATGATGTGCTATTTTCGACGGTGTGGTCGAGTTGGGCCGTAGGGCGTTTCAGTACTGTATGACGTTATGACTCTTGGCGGTGCCTGACTTGTCTCCAACATGTTATGTGTATGTTGGAGTATTGTGTTCAAACAGGGCGCCACATTTCAGCAAAGCTGCAGAAGCTTCAGAGAGCTGGTACAAACTACTAACTGCAGGGGCAAGAAGATTTTCATCAGATTATATGTTGAAGAAACGGGCGTCACTCCCTGTGAACCTATCGTCGGGACATGTCGGGATCTGACCCAGACTTCTGTATGATTCTGCAATAAAGAGGTCAGGAAGCTGCACTCGTGGGTTCACCGCTTTACCGGGACAATGAGAGGGGCGGGAATTCCAACCCTGACCCAACGACTAGATCACAGTGAATAATAATTTCACATTGAGTCCCTATTACCGCAGTTCATCGTTACATATTATTCTTATTAATTTGGGTATTAATTGGAGTCTGAACGACATATCCAAAGCTCTCGGGAGACGGGCGTCGTGTGCATCGGGCCAACTGTGGAGGCCGGCGATGGTATTCCAGCCGACATCTTGGGAGGCAGCTTGTATGCCACCATCATCTGCGGAAGAAAGGAGCAAAGAGCAGCACGTTTTTTTCATCAGATTCGGGAAGCGGATTATTGGTGACCTGACGTAGCGAATTACCCAACATACATGAGGAACCTGCAAGTTATGGATAAATGGCATTAACTGATTCGTGCCCGATCGCATGCAGTGCTGTTGCCGTCCACCTGATGTCCCCATCAGTGAACAGCTGGAAATTGCACAACACCCCATAATTATTGGCTCAGAGATTCATTGTTTGAGGAGCCAAGAACTGAACTTCGAGCGGCTCAAATGATTCAAAGGACATTTATTGTTACATGAACCAATTAAGATGCACAAGA
Organism: Raja brachyura; assembly: GCA_963514005.1. Next base: position 312,707 of record CAUPSL010001220.1, on the reverse strand, counting down.
GCACATTATTTTGTTAATGTGGACAGGCACATTAGTTAATGTGGACAAGCTTTTCCCTTTGAGAATAGGGTGGATTCAAACACGAGGACATGACTTTAGAATTAAGGGACAGAGGTTTAGGGGTAACATGAGGGGGAACCTCTTTACTCAGAGAGTGGTAGCGGTGTGGAATGAGCTTCCAGTGGAAGTCGTGGCGGCAGGTTCGTTGGTATCATTTAAAAATAAATTGGATAGGCATATGGATGAGAAGGGTATGGAGGGTTATGGTATGAGTGCAGGCAGGTGGGACTAAGGGAAAAAAGTTGTTCGGCACGGACTTGAAGGGCCGAGATGGCCTGTTTCCGTGCTGTAATTGTTATATGGTTATATGGTTATATGGTTATTATTTGAGAATTAAGGCACAAAAGTTGAGGGGCAACATGAGGGGGAACTTCTTTATTCAGAGAGTGGTGGCTTTGTAGAATGATGCCCCTGTCCCAGTTAGGAAACCTAAACGTAATCCTCCGGAGATTCCCGGAGTTTGTTGGCCTCCGACAACCACCTTCAACTAGCATCGCAACCGGCGTCGACTAAAAAATTACCGATTTTTAAAACGGAAACCACTTTCGACTATTAGGGAAACCTTGGGTGGGGCGCAAAGTCTGCAGAGTGTTCCGTTCAGGTTTCCTAAGTGGGGCAGGGGCATAAGCTTCCAGTGGAATTGGTAAAGGCAGGTTCGTTTTTATCATTTAAAAATAAATTGGATCGGTATGTGGACGGAAAAGGAATGGAGGTTTGTTGTCTTAGTGCAGTTAGGTTGGACAAGGTGAGAGTAAGTGTTCGGCGTGGACTTGAAGGGCCGAGTTGGCCTGTTTCCGTGCTGTAATTAATTGTTAATTGTTATATGCGAATTAGTGTACAGCCATACTGTACATACTAAATAAAAGCAACAAGACACACAACCACAAAAAACTAACATAAACATCCACCACAGCGGATTCCCCACATTCCTCACTGTGAAGGAAGGCAAAGAAAAGTCCAAACTTCGTCCTCATTATATTCCCACGGCCGGGCCAATCTAACCTTCAGCCTTCCGGGCGATCAAAATCCTGCAGCCCACGATCGAAGACCCCGTTGGGGTGATCAGAACTCCCGCGTTGGGGGCGGTTGGAATTCCCTCCGCGGCATGGCGATCCCGATGCGGCCTCTTCTTACCAGAGACAGCGGGCTCCACGATGTTAAAGTCCACACGGCCCGCGGTTGGGGCTTCGAAGGCCGGCAAAGGCATCGCAAGCTCCGCGATGTTAAAGCCCCGCAGACACCCGCGGCTTGGTGCGCCGGAGCGGTCTCCACGAAAGGCCGCCAACTCCACCATGTTTGGGCAGTGCGGACGGAGACGCGATACGGGAAAAAATCGCATCACCGTCGAAGTAAGAGATTGAAAAAAAAGGTACACAACCCCACTTAAAACACACCCAAGGAACAATAAAACATACTTTTTAACACTTTAAAAAGAACCAAAAAAGAAGAAAGGACAGACAGACTGTTGGCGAGGCAGCCACTACTGGTGCCGAGGTCATTTCGCGGATAATATTGAAAGTAAGAACATACTTGAACTTTACTGCACGCGCTTAGAAATCTGTACATGTAAGCGCAGAAGGATGGACAGGTCGGCTTCTCCAAATTCCGGGGCCGAGGGATATTTTCCCCCTCTTCCACTGAATGCTCGATTTCAGCACTAACAGTCTACAGTCAGTGATTACAGATTACACCTCCTCCAGAATAACACCAGAGCCCTGCAAGTATTGGTTTCCAGTCAGCTGCTATACCTCATTTACACTCGCCACCGTGCGGCCAAACACGGCTCTTATTGTATCTACCAGTTTGCGGATGATACAAATGGGATGGGTCAAATAATGTGCAACGTGGAGACGGAGTGGAAGACGAAGATAGTGAACTTAGTGACATGGTGTCAGGACAATAACCCCACTTTCCATGTCAGCAAGTTGAAGGAGGTAGTTATTGACGTCATGAAGCATGGAGGAGCACAACCCGCATCTGCATCAATGGTATGGAATTGAAAATGGTCGCGAGCTCAAGTTGCATCCTGTTACAGTACCAATGACATGTCGCGGGGTAAACACATTGATGCGACTTCAAAGACGGCACATCGACGCCTCTACTTCTAGAGGAGTCTGAGGAAAAGTGGCTTGTCACCAGCTACTCTGACAAGCTTCTCGGGATATACTGTGGAAAGCATATCGTCAGGTTGCACCACAGATTGGAGTGGTAACAGGTCTGCCAAGACCGCAAGAATTTGCAGTAATAAATATAGCCCAATCCATCACAAAGACCAGACTCCCCACCATTGACTCCATCTACACTTCACGCTGCCTCGAAATAAAAACAACCAACGTAATCAAAACTTGTGCAGACCGGTCAGTTCGTACAAGTAGCAGCTGCACTACAATACTCTCAATGGTGCGAACTATATGCTGCACTCTGTATCGTCTACATTGCTCTATATATTGTCACAGCACACGGTAACAGACCTTTCGGCCCAGCTGCCGACCTATGTGCCCCATCGACACTAATCACTCCAACCATCTTTCACCCACATAACCCCAAATCTTGTCTACCAACCAAGCAGTCTAACTGCCATTGCAAGGTTGTAACACTGACTTCCTCAACGACCTCCTCTGGTAGCTCAATCTCAATGTGAATCCATGTCCCCACCACTCTAAGCCCTCGAGTTTGAACTGGTACTGTCTATATAAGGTATATCTGCTGTGTCTGGAGGCATGCAAACACAGCTTTTACATGTATTCATATAACAATAACAAACCTAAGCCTGAAGCTCAAACCTAAAACGCCTCTCTTCTTAATTGTTTACAACTTCGCGATCCAAGGGGGATATTTCACGGCTTATTGCTCCATTGTTTCAGACATGCACAAGCACATTGAAGTAATATTTTTACACACATTCTTTGTTTTGTGTTTCTTACAGAACTCGAATTCTGCAACTGCACTTGTCCAGTTGTACGGAGAACTGAATTATGCAATGTGACTTGAACGAAGGTTATTGATTCTCGTAAATACACGGATAATTCAGGGTCTGATAAAAATAACCAACAATATTCAGCATGATATGCTCTATAATACCCTGTACTCTGCATTCTGTATCTTCCTCCACGCTGCAACTACAGGATGTTAATTGATTGTATCGATGTATGGCACATCTGGACTGAATAGATAGCGTGCGAAGCCACGATTTCACTGCATCTGGGATCATGTGACAATAACAGACCAGACTCACCTTACCTGGTCTAATGATCTAATATAAGTAACGACCATGAACAGAGCGGGAGGTTCGTACTACGATGGCTCTAAGAATGTCCATGTAACGGAAACAGTATTGATTAAACTAGAGAAGGTATTGAATGGCGGTTAACCACAAATAAACTGTTGGACAAATGCGAAGACAAGGTGACGAGTGAGCGCGACTGGAAGAGCACTGTCAAACACCCGATACCGTATCGTGGACCGTATTAATTACCGGGCATTTACAATACAACATCAAACATAATATGCTCAGCAGACCCAGACAACTCATATGGAATGCCAGAGTAAATTATCTTACCTACGTTTGTCCCTTATACCCAGCAGCATCGTTGTGTCAAGTCTTTCCTTCAGGTTCCTTGTAAATCTTACCCCTCTCACCTTAAACCGACGATATCTGATTTCTGATTCTCCATCCTGGATAAAAGACTGCATTCACCCTATCTATTCGTCTCATGATTACACACCTTCATATTATCACCCCTTAGCTTCCTTCGCTCCAATGAATAAAGTCCACACCTCTTCCTACAGCTGGGACACACAATGACATGGCAGTACAGTCCTGCTGTACCCACTGACGGTGATACCACATGTGGAGGAACATGCAGAGACTGGACCAAGAGTCATAGTCACGCAGCAGAGAAACAGACCAAGCAACTCTCTGTGTCCATGCTGCCCAATTACTGAATCATTTTCTAGCAATTGGGCCGCAGAATATTATGCCCTGGCTCTCCCTCTCTCTTTTAAAGAAGGTGATACTTACCTTTGAAGTGGTATAGAGTTCAAGTCGAGATTTATCCAGAGCATAAAGTGACTGTGAGACGATCACCAATTAATCAGATCCTGTGCTCTGTACGGTTGCTAACACCAACAAGTGAAGTTATTAACTTTGATTTGTGGGACTTTGCGACGCCCTGACAGGATAGATCTTCAAAGCAATAAACAACGGGTATAAGGATGATTCCGTTGGGATCAGAAGAGCAGAATATGACTCCACCTTGGAGTGACTGAGATGAGATGTCATTTACTCTCTCAGATATATCTGCATGGAGAGTACCCTCTCCTCCAGAAAACGATGATGTCCATATGTTAAATACATACAAGCGAAGTTCCTTGTGGACAAGAGGGAACTGAAGACTAATGTGACCAGCGATGGAAATTAACTTGTTACCAGGATAAGTTTGATAATTAATTGTCTGAACAGGCCTGGGCTTGGCATTGTGCGTGTGGCCGTGTGTACCTGTGTCCATGGCCGAGGCGTGTGCTCCGCCCTCTTCCACTGCTTCCTCGGCTCTATGGCCCACGGACCTGTGTCAGCGACGGTAGACATCATCTCCTCCATAATAACTCTCAACACCGGCGCCCTGCAAGGATGATTTCTCGGCGTCCTGTGATTCTCTCTTTACACTCTCCATAGTTCTCTGACGACAACCCTCTGATGGGCCGGACAAGGGACAACGATGAGATGGAGTTCAGGAAAGAGATAATGAACGTACTCACATCGTGTCAGAACAATAGCCTCTCCATCAACATCATCAAGACCAAGGGGCTAGTTATTAATTCCTGGAAGCAAGGCGGAGTACATGCATAAATCAGGATTAGTGGCGCGGAAGTCGAAATAGTTCAGGCTCAATGTGCTTGGCGTTAATATTAACACCGATGTATCCTGGATGAACCACGCATTTCAGACAACCAAGAAGATACACTGGACTTCCGGAGGAGAATGACAAAACCTCTACAAACATCTCCAGATGTGCCATTGAAAGCATAAGGTCGCCTGGTCTGGAAATAGTTCTAGCCAAGGCGGCAAGATATTGCAGATATATTTTATATTGTGTCCATGCATGGCGTGACTGGTCTGAGTGGATTGCAAGCAAAACCACGCTTCTCACTGTAACTACGTACATGCGACAATAATAAATGTAGCCGAACCCAGACAAATCTAATGATTGGAGATAAGTAACAACTGTGATCAGAGCATGAATGAAAGTACAATGATGGGGTCAAAGATTACCCACGTGACACAGTCGGTGCTTAGATATGCAAGGGAATTTGATGCATCTTTGTTGTCCGTCAATGAACAGTTCGACAAATGCGTGAGAAGATTAGGGGGTAGCAGAGATAACAGAGTAAAATGCCAATACTGTATTGCGGACCTCAGTTATTGCCGGGAATCGGAAGTGAAGTAGGAAAACAGGATAATCCCAGATAGTTCAGAAGGCGCAGGAAACATGGTGGGTTCTCTGGATGCTTTCAAGAGAGAGAGCGAGATACGGCTCTTTAAACAGCGGAGTCAAGGGATTTGGGGAGAAGGCAGAAACGAGGTACGGATTGGGGATGACAAGCCATGATCACATTGAATGGCGGTGCTGGCTCGAAGGGCCGAATGGCCTATTCCTGCACCTATTGTCTGTTGTCTAAGCCATCCGCATAAGTGGCCAACGTATCTAATGTGCGAAATGAATGACCTTATCAAAGTTCCGATATAGTCTAAACAAATGTACACTGTGTTACTGTTTCGCAAATCATAAGCCCGCAACTATTGGCGTTGCACCGCGCTCTAGATGAGAATATAAACTGGGTCGACAGAGCAACTCAACATTGCTGCAGAATTAGTTGCTGCCCAACATTTATTACTCAACGGAAATAACCAAACCGGGCTACCTATTGCCACTGCAGAGTTGCCCACACAGGGATATAGTGGTGAAGCCTGCTATAAATACTAACGGTAATACAACGTGTGGAGAAACGTACACACACTGGACCAATAGTCACTGAGTCACACAGCAGGGAAATAGGCCGAGAAACTGTCTGGGTGTATGCTGTTCAATTACTAAATCCCATCTACCTGCACTTAGTCTGCAGAATATTATGCCCTGGCACTACCTCTTTTAGAGGAAGTGATACTTACCTTCGACTCGGGGCAGAGACAGAATTCTTGGCGTATCCGGCGCATCAAGTGGCTCTCAGAGGTGAACGATTGATCAGATCATCCATCCTGTGCAGTTAGTAAGAACAACACATGAATGTACGGCCCCGATATCGGGGCTTCTCGGAGTCCTTTGCAGGATAGATTTTGAGAGAATTATTGCCCGCATGTGGATGATCACATTAAGATCATCATTCAGAATCAGAATTCACCTTGGAGTGACTGAAATCAGATGTAAAATATCTCGCAGATATATCTGAATCGACAGTATTATCTACCCCAGAAAACACGACAGACCATTTATGAAATGTAAACAGGATTGGGATGAAGATATTTGTGACAAATAGGGAGATCAACACGAATGAGACAGGAATCAAAAACAGTTTGAAATTGTGATATTGAATTGTCAAACAGAGTTGAGTTTGACATTGTGCGTGTGACCGTGTGCACCCGTGTCTGCTGGGAGATGAATGGCTGTTATCTCCAAACCACGGTATCTCGGAATCTGCTCGCCCTCTGTCACTGCTTCCAAGGCTCCAATGCCCACGGACCTCAGTCAGTGAGGATAGGGGACAGCATCTCCTCCATAATCACTCTCGGCATCGGTGCCCTGCAAGGAGACGTTCTTGGCCTCCAACTATATTCCCTTTACACTCTCGACTGTAGGGACACAGTTAGCTTTATTTAGATCTACAGGTTTGCTCACAACCCTATCGTGCTGAGTCAAATGGAGAATAATGACAATATGGAGTACAGGGGGTAGATAGAGAACGAAGATACACGGTTCCAGGACAATAATCTTCCCCTCGAAGTCAGCAGGACGATGAAGCTGGTTATAGACTTCAGGAAGCACGGTGCAGAACATGCCCAATCAGCATCAATGGTGCTGAAGAGGAAATGGTTGACAGTTTCCCCTTTGTGTTAATATGATCAAAGGTCTGGCGTGGATCATAGATGCAACAATCCAGAATATGCACTCACCCATTTATATCCCCATGTGACAGATACATCTCGGCATGTCTCCAGTGACCCTTCCAAACTTCGATAGATGCACAACGACGAGCATAATGTAGAGCTGCTTATTTTGAGAAAAGCTCGGCCTGGGAACGCAAGCAATTACAGAGATTTGTAGATGTAGTCGAGTCCATCACACAAACCAGACCTCTCAACACAGATTCCATCCACACATCACGCTGCCTCGGAAAAGCAGCCAATATCATCAATGGCATCAAAGGCTGAAAGTTGGCGTGCAGGTGCAGCAGGCAGTGAAGAAAGCTCTTGAAATGTTGGCCTTCATAAGAAGAGTATTTCAGTATAGGAGTAAAGAGGTTCTTCTGCCGTTGTATAGGGCTCTGGTGAGACCACATCTGGAGTATTGTGTACAGATTAGGTCTCCTAATTTGAGGAAGGACATCCTTGTGATTGAGGTAGTGCAGCGTACGTTCACGAGAATTGATCTCTGGGATGGCGGGACTGTCATATGAGGAAAGATTGAAAAGACTAGGCTTGTATTCACTGAAGTTTAGAAGAATGATCACATATAAAAATATAAAATTATAAAACGACTGGACATGCCAGATGCAGGAAAAATGTTCCCAATGTTGGGTGAGTCCAGAACCAGGGGCCACAGTCTTAGAATAAAGGGGATGCCGTTTAAGACTGAGGTGGGGGAAAAATTTTCACCCAGAGAGTTGTGAATATGTGGAATTACCTTCCACAGAGGGCAGTGGAGGCCAATCACTGGATTGATTTAAGAGAGAGTTAGATAGAGGTCTCGGACCTAGTGGAATCAAGAGATATGGGGAGATGGCGGGAAAGGGTTATTGATTGGGGATGACAGCCATGTTCACAATGAATGGCAGTGCTAGCTCGAAGGACCGAAAGGCCTCCTCCTGCACCTATTTTCTATGCTTGTTTCACCCCGACCATTCCTTGTTGTCCCCGCTCCAGTCAGCAGGAAGCGGACACACGTGAAAGCGCGCACCACTAGTAGCTTCTTGCCGTCCGTTATCGGGGTTGTTAATGGTCCTTCAGTAAGATATGGTGCTGTTGAAATCACATGTCCCCTTTGAGGACATTGCACGTAGTCTCTGGACGTGATGCGCGACATTGCTGAAACTATATTCTGCACTCTGTATCTTCCCCTTTGCTCTATCTGTTATACGTGTGTTTGAAATGATTGTTCCTATGCACGGAATATTTGGCTGCCTAGATAACATGCAAAACACAGTTTTGTGTACACTCTATCTCTGTATATTTCACTATAATAATCATAATCCTGAACCTGCACCTGAAACTTAATGTGCCTCGCATCTTAATTGTTTACAACTCCGCCAAGCCATGGGAGGTTTCAAATGTGAGATGAGCATTGCATCATCTGTCGCTCTAGCTGCGAACTTCAGAACAGTTGAATAAGAATTCATCATAGAAAATTGGTGCAGGAGTAGGCCATTCGGCCCTTCCAGCCTGCACCGCCATTCAATACGATCATGTCTGATTATCCAACATCAGGACCCCGTTCCGACTTTCTCCCCATATCCTTTGATTCCGTTAGGCCTGAGGTCTTCCTCATTGGAGACATGCTGAATTTCCTCAGGTTCCTTTTGGCGTCCTTTATTGGCTGTCGGTTCAAAATGCTCGGTCATTTTGTTGTCAACCATTTTGTTCAAGTTCTCAACCATTTCCATTTTGGCGCCATTGATGCAGATTTAGGCAGGGTACTCGATCCAGATTCCTGAACACAAAAACTAGATCATTCGTGTTGCTGGTATTGAGTAAGATAGTGATCTCCTGATACCCACCGTGTTGCTAAGCTCCCCGTCTTCCTCTTGTGTTCCGTCTCTGTTCTAAGCGGGCGGAGAATGCGGGAATCCTCTCATTGCCTCGTGTCTCAGGCTTGGTCTGGAATTCTCTCTTGGCCTCCTTAATGGCTCTGCGGCGGCCATTGATAGATTACCTGTGCCGCACGGCATAGTATGACGTCAACGCTGCAGATTTGGTTCGGAACGTTGGCGCAGCGGTAGAGTGACGCCTCACAGCTCCAGGGACCCGGGTTCGATCCTGACTACGGTTGGTGTCCGTCCGGAGTTTGCACATTCTCCCTGCGACATGCGTGAGGTTTCTCCGTGCGCCCCAGTTTCCTCCCACACACCGAAGGCGTACAAGTTTGTAATTAATTTGGTTTGATATAATTGTAAATTGTCCCCAGTGTACATTGGATAAATGTACGGGGATCGCTGGTCAGCGCTGACTCTGTGGGCCGAAGGGCCTGTTTCCGGATTGTATCTCTAAACTAAACAAAATTAAACTTGGGCTTCACCTGGGAGTGGAGCTCACGGTTCACACATGGTTTCCGATTGGTGAATATTACTTTTAAATATTCCGATTGGAATACTTTTTACTTTTAATACTTTCTTTACTTTTAAATGTTAAAATCGCTCCTGTCTCCACCACTTCTGCTGGAAGCTCATTCCACACAGTCACCACTCTCTGAGTAAAGATGTTCCCCCTCATGTTACCCCTAAACTTCTGTCCCTTAATTCTCATGTCATGCCGTCTTGAATCCTTCCTACCCTCAATGGAAAAAGCTTAACACGTCAACTCTGTCCATCCCTTTCATCATTTTAAAGACCTCAATCAAGTCCCCCCTTAACCCTCTGCGCTCCAAAGAATCAAGACATAACCTGTTCAACCTTTCTCTGTAACTTAGTTGCTGGAACCCAGGCAACCTTCTAGTAAATCTCCTCTGTACTCTCAGCATCCCGCCGCCACTCGCCGTCTCTATTGGCAACCGCCGCCTCAGGCAGAGAGTTGGGGGCGGGCGCGGAGTGCACGTGGGCTCAGAACAGAGCGAGTTATACAGCGAACTGCAGAATAAAGGGAGCAGGGAACAGGAGAGAACGTAAACAGATGCTGGGGACAAAGAACTGTAGGCGCTGGTTAGTACACACAAGGACACAGGTCAGTTCAACACCTGCAACACAGTCCGAGTGCCGCAGCCAGGACAACGGGCCGTTAAGGCCAAGGTTGAACACTGTACCAAAAAAAACGTTAAATACACAAGTTGGCGGCAGAAGCGTGGCGACTATTTGTGCAAGCCTCGGTGAATTCTAGTATGCTTACACTGCAATCGCAGGAACATAGAAAGTACGTGCAGTAGTAGGCTATTCGGCCCTTCCAGACAGGACCGCTATTCAGTATGATCATGGCTGATCATCTAAAACCAGTACGCCGCTCCAGCTTGTTCCCGATATCCCTTGAATCCTCCCTTGAAATCGTTGCATATTTGTACTGATCTGCCCTGGTTGTCTAGAGTTTGACTTTGCAGGATTATATGCAAAGCAAAGAATTTCACCAACACGGACCAAAGTGCATATGACAAGCAAGTACAATTGACTGTTTTGAGTCGGTGGACAGGTATATATACACAATAGACAATAGACAATAGGTGCATGAGTAGGCCATTCGGCCCCTCGAGCCAGCACCGCCATTCAATGTGATCATAGCAGATCATCCCCAATCAGTACCCCTTTCCTGCTTTCTCCCCATATCCCCTGACTCCACTATTTTAAGAGCCCTATCGAGCTCTCTCTTGAAAGCATCCAGAGAATCTGCCTCCATCGCCCTCTGAGACAGATAATTCCACAGTCACCACTCTCTATGAGAAAAAAACATTTTATCGTCTCCGTTCTAAATGGCTTACTCCTTATTTTTAAACTGTGCCCCTGGATCTGGAATCCCCCAACATCGGGAACATGTGTACAAACACTTAACGATCTTATATGTTTCAATGAGAGAGCCTCTCGTACTTCTAAACTCCAGCGTGTACAAGCCCAGCTGCTCTAACCTTTACTCCTATGACAGTCGCGCCATCCCGGGAATTAACCTTGTAAACCTAAGCTGCATCCACTCAACGGCAAGAATGTCCTTCCACAAATTAGCGGAACGAAACAGCAGACAATACTCCAGGTGTGGTCGCACTAGGGCCCTGTACAACTGCAGAAGGACCTCTTTGCTCCTATATTTGATTCCTCTTGTTATAAAGGCCATTATACCATTCGCTTTCTTCACTGCCTGCTGTACCTGCATGTTTAGTTTCGTAGACAGATGTACAAGGACCCCCAAGCCCCCTTGTACTTCCCCTTTTCCCAACGACGCTATTTAGATAGTAACCTGCCTTCCTGTTTTTGCTACCACATCACATCTATAGTCATGGACTCTGCAACTAAGCTGGATCAATATGCCATCGCTGTCATAGACTCCATCAGCAAGTATGGAGGGCTGTGGACCACATAATGCGATACGTCTATTCACCAAACGGAAACCATGTGTGAACCGTGAGCTCCACTCCCAGGTGAAGCCCAAGTTTAATTTCGTTTAGTTTAGAGATACAATCTGGAAACAGGCCCTTCGGCCCACAGAGTCAGGCTGACCAGCAATCCCCGTACATTAACATTATCCAATGTACACTGGGGACAAATTACAATTATATCAAACCAAATTAATTACAAACTTGTACGCCTTCGGTGTGTGGGAGGAAACTGGGGCGCACGGAGAAACCTCACGCAGGTCATAGAGAGAATATACAAACTTCGTACGGACATAATCTGTAGGCAGGATCGAACCCGTGTCCCTGGATCTGTGAGGCATCAACTCTACCGCTGCGCCAAAGTTCCGAACCAAATCTGCAGCGTTGACGTCAAACTATGCCGTGCGGCACAGGTAATCTATCAATGGCCGCCGCTGAGCCGTTATGGAGGCCAAGAGAGAATTCCAGACCAAGCCGGAGACACGAGGCAATGAGAGGATTCCCGCATTCTCCGCCCGCTTAGAACAGAGACGGAACACAAGAGGAAGACGGGGAGCTTAGCAACACGGTGGGTATCAGGAGATCACTATCTTACTCAATGCCAGCAACATGAATTATCTAGATTTTGTGTTCAGGAATCTGGATAGAGTACCGTGCCTAAATCTGCATCAATGGCGCCAAAATGGAAATGGTTGAGAACTTGAACAAAATGGTTGACAACAAAATGACCGAGCATTTTGAACCGACAGCCAATAAAGGACGCCAAAAGGAACCTGAGGAAATTCAGCATGTCTCCAATGAGGAAGATCTTAGGCCTAACGGAATCAAAGGATATGGGGAGAAAGCCGGAACGGGGTCCTGATGTTGGATAATCAGACATGATCGTATTGAATGGCGGTGCAGGCTGGAAGGGCCGAAAAGCCTACTCCTGCACCAATTTTCTATGATGAATATGCTGAAATTCTTATTCAACTGTTCTGAAGTGCGCAGCTAGAGCGACAGATGATGCAATGCTCATCTCACATTTGAAACCTCCCACTGGCTTGGCGGAGTTGTAACCAATCAAGATGCGAGCCACATTAGGTTTCAGGTGCAGGTTCAGGATTATGATTATTATTGCGAAATATACAGAGATAGAGTGAACACAAAACTGTGTTTTGCATGTTATCCAGGCAACCAAATATTCCGTGCACAGGAACAATCATTTCAAACACACGTATAACAGATAGAGCAAAGGGGAAGGTATAGAGTGCAGAATATAGTTTCAGCAATGTCGCGCATCACGTCCAGAGACTACGTCCAATGTCCTCTAAGGGGACATGTGATTTCAACAGCACCATATCTTACTGAAGGACCATTAATAACCCCGATAACGGACGGTAAGAAGCTACTAGTGGTGCGCGCTTTCACGTGTGTCCGCTTCCTGCTGACTGGAGCGGGGACAACAAGGAATGGTCGCGATGAAACAAGCACAGAAAATAGGTGCAGGAGGAGGTCTTTCGGTCCTTCGAGCTAGCACTGCCATTCATTGTGATCATGGCTGTCATCCCCAATCAATAACCCTTTCCCGCCATCTCCCCATATCTCTTGATTCCACTAGGTCCGAGAGCTCTATCTAACTCTCTCTTAAATCAATCCAGTGATTGGCCTCCACTGCCCTCTGTGGAAGGTAATTCCACATATTCACAACTCTCTAGGTGAATTTTTTTCCCATCTCATTCTTAAATGACCTCCTCTATGGCAAGGATGTCTTTCCTCAGATTTGGAGACCAAAACTGTACGCAGTACTCCAGGTGTGGCCTCACCAAAACCCTGTACAACTGCAGTAGAACCTCCCTGCTCCTATACTCAAATCCTTTCGCTATGAATGCTAACATACCAGTAACCAGGGGGGTATAGTTAGGTGTGAGGGGGGTATAGTTAGGTGTGAGGGGGGTATAGTTAGGTGTGAGGAGGATGCTTGGAGGCTGCAGGGTGATTTGGATAGGCTGAGTGAATGGGCAGATGCATGGCAGATGCAGTACAATGTGGATAAATGTGAGGTTATCCACTTTGGTGGCAAAAACATGAGGGTAGACTATTATCTGAATGGTGGCAGATTAGGTAAGGGGGAGATGCAACGAGACCTGGGTGTCATGGTACACCAGTCATTGAAAGTAGGCATGCAGGTGCAGCAGGCAGTGAAGAAAGCAAATGGTATGTTAGCATTCATAGCGAAAGGATTTGAGTATAGGAGCAGGGAGGTTCTACTGCAGTTGTACAGGGTTTTGGTGAGGCCACACCTGGAGTACTGCGTACAGTTTTGGTCTCCAAATCTGAGGAAAGACATCCTTGCCATAGAGGGGGTACAGAGAAGATTCACCAGACTGATTCCTGGGATGTCAGGACTTTCATATGAGGAAAGATTGGATAGACTCGGTTTGTACTCGATGGAATTTAGAAGATTGAGGGGGGATCTTATAGAAACCTACAAAATTCTTAAGGGGTTGGACAAGCTAGATGCTGGAAGATTGTTCCCGATGTTGGGGGAGTCCAGAACAAGGGGTCACAGTCTAAGGATAAGGGGGAATTCCTTTAGGACCGAAATGAGGAAAACATTCTTTACACAGAGAGTGGTGAGTCTCTGGAATTCTCTGCCACAGAAGGTAGTTGAAGCCAGTTCATTGGCTATATTTAAGAGGGCGTTAGATGTGGCACTTGTGGCTAAAGGGATCAGGGGGTATGGAGAGAAGGCAGGTACGGGATACTGAGTTGGATGATCAGCCATGATCACATTGAATGGCGGTGCAGGCTCGAAGGGCCGAATGGCCTACTCCTGCACCTATTTTCTATGTTTCTATGACCTCTCCTTTATTCTAAGTCTGTGGCCCCTGGTTCTGGACTCACCCAACATTGGGAACATTTTTCCTGCATCTGGCATGTCCAGTCGTTTTATAATTTTATATTTTTATATGTGATCATTCTTCTAAACTTCAGTGAATATAAGTCTAGTCTTTTCAATCTTTCCTCATATGACAGTCCAACCATCCCAGAGATCAATCTCGTGAACGTACGCTGCATTGCCTCAATCACAAGGATGTTCTTCCTCAAATTAGGAGATCAAAACTGTACACAATACTCCAGATGTGGTCTCACCAGAGCCCTATACAACGGCAGAAGAACCTCTTTACTCCTATACTGAAATACTCTTCTTATGAAGGCCAACATTTCAAGAGCTTTCTTCACTGCCTGCTGCACCTGCACGCCAACTTTCAGCCTTTGATGCCATTGATGGTATTGGCTGCTTTTCCGAGGCAGCGTGATGTGTGGATGGAATCTGTGTTGAGAGGTCTGGTTTGTGTGATGGACTCGACTACATCTACAAATCTCTGCAATTGCTTGCGTTCCCAGGCCGAGCTTTTCTCAAAATAAGCAGCTCTACATTATGCTCGTCGTTGTGCATCTATCGAAGTTTGGAAGGGTCACTGGAGACATGCCGAGATGTATCTGTCACATGGGGATATAAATGGGTGAGTGCATATTCTGGATTGTTGCATCTATGATCCACGCCAGACCTTTGATCATATTAACACAAAGGGGAAACTGTCAACCATTTCCTCTTCAGCACCATTGATGCTGATTGGGCATGTTCTGCACCGTGCTTCCTGAAGTCTATAACTAGCTTGATCGTCCTGCTGACTTCGAGGGGAAGATTATTGTCCTGGAACCGTGTATCTTCGTTCTCTATCTACCCCCTGTACTCCATATTGTCATTATTCTCCATTTGACTCAGCACGATAGGGTTGTGAGCAAACCTGTAGATCTAAATAAAGCTAACTGTGTCCCTACAGTCGAGAGTGTAAAGGGAATATAGTTGGAGGCCAAGAACGTCTCCTTGCAGGGCACCGATGCCGAGAGTGATTATGGAGGAGATGCTGTCCCCTATCCTCACTGACTGAGGTCCGTGGGCATTGGAGCCTTGGAAGCAGTGACAGAGGGCGAGCAGATTCCGAGATACCGTGGTTTGGAGATAACAGCCATTCATCTCCCAGCAGACACGGGTGCACACGGTCACACGCACAATGTCAAACTCAACTCTGTTTGACAATTCAATATCACAATTTCAAACTGTTTTTGATTCCTGTCTCATTCGTGTTGATCTCCCTATTTGTCACAAATATCTTCATCCCAATCCTGTTTACATTTCATAAATGGTCTGTCGTGTTTTCTGGGGTAGATAATACTGTCGATTCAGATATATCTGCGAGATATTTTACATCTGATTTCAGTCACTCCAAGGTGAATTCTGATTCTGAATGATGATCTTAATGTGATCATCCACATGCGGGCAATAATTCTCTCAAAATCTATCCTGCAAAGGACTCCGAGAAGCCCCGATATCGGGGCCGAATTTCATGTGTTGTTCTTACTAACTGCACAGGATGGATGATCTGATCAATCGTTCACCTCTGAGAGCCACTTGATGCGCCGGATACGCCAAGAATTCTGTCTCTGCCCCGAGTCGAAGGTAAGTATCACTTCCTCTAAAAGAGGTAGTGCCAGGGCATAATATTCTGCAGACTAAGTGCAGGTAGATGGGATTTAGTAATTGAACAGCATACACCCAGACAGTTTCTCGGCCTATTTCCCTGCTGTGTGACTCAGTGACTATTGGTCCAGTGTGTGTACGTTTCTCCACACGTTGTATTACCGTTAGTATTTATAGCAGGCTTCACCACTATATCCCTGTGTGGGCAACTCTGCAGTGGCAATAGGTAGCCCGGTTTGGTTATTTCCGTTGAGTAATAAATGTTGGGCAGCAACTAATTCTGCAGCAATGTTGAGTTGCTCTGTCGACCCAGTTTATATTCTCATCTAGAGCGCGGTGCAACGCCAATAGTTGCGGGCTTATGATTTGCGAAACAGTAACACAGTGTACATTTGTTTAGACTATATCGGAACTTTGATAAGGTCATTCATTTCGCACATTAGATACGTTGGCCACTTATGCGGATGGCTTAGACAACAGACAATAGGTGCAGGAATAGGCCATTCGGCCCTTCGAGCCAGCACCGCCATTCAATGTGATCATGGCTTGTCATCCCCAATCCGTACCTCGTTTCTGCCTTCTCCCCAAATCCCTTGACTCCGCTGTTTAAAGAGCCGTATCTCGCTCTCTCTCTTGAAAGCATCCAGAGAACCCACCATGTTTCCTGCGCCTTCTGAACTATCTGGGATTATCCTGTTTTCCTACTTCACTTCCGATTCCCGGCAATAACTGAGGTCCGCAATACAGTATTGGCATTTTACTCTGTTCTCTCTCCTACCCCCTAATCTTCTCACGCATTTGTCGAACTGTTCATTGACGGACAACAAAGATGCATCAAATTCCCTTGCATATCTAAGCACCGACTGTGTCACGTGGGTAATCTTTGACCCCATCATTGTACTTTCATTCATGCTCTGATCACAGTTGTTACTTATCTCCAATCATTAGATTTGTCTGGGTTCGGCTACATTTATTATTGTCGCATGTACGTAGTTACAGTGAGAAGCGTGGTTTTGCTTGCAATCCACTCAGACCAGTCACGCCATGCATGGACACAATATAAAATATATCTGCAATATCTTGCCGCCTTGGCTAGAACTATTTCCAGACCAGGCGACCTTATGCTTTCAATGGCACATCTGGAGATGTTTGTAGAGGTTTTGTCATTCTCCTCCGGAAGTCCAGTGTATCTTCTTGGTTGTCTGAAATGCGTGGTTCATCCAGGATACATCGGTGTTAATATTAACGCCAAGCACATTGAGCCTGAACTATTTCGACTTCCGCGCCACTAATCCTGATTTATGCATGTACTCCGCCTTGCTTCCAGGAATTAATAACTAGCCCCTTGGTCTTGATGATGTTGATGGAGAGGCTATTGTTCTGACACGATGTGAGTACGTTCATTATCTCTTTCCTGAACTCCATCTCATCGTTGTCCCTTGTCCGGCCCATCAGAGGGTTGTCGTCAGAGAACTATGGAGAGTGTAAAGAGAGAATCACAGGACGCCGAGAAATCATCCTTGCAGGGCGCCGGTGTTGAGAGTTATTATGGAGGAGATGATGTCTACCGTCACTGACACAGGTCCGTGGGCCATAGAGCCGAGGAAGCAGTGGAAGAGGGCGGAGCACACGCCTCGGCCATGGACACAGGTACACACGGCCACACGCACAATGCCAAGCCCAGGCCTGTTCAGACAATTAATTATCAAACTTATCCTGGTAACAAGTTAATTTCCATCGCTGGTCACATTAGTCTTCAGTTCCCTCTTGTCCACAAGGAACTTCGCTTGTATGTATTTAACATATGGACATCATCGTTTTCTGGAGGAGAGGGTACTCTCCATGCAGATATATCTGAGAGAGTAAATGACATCTCATCTCAGTCACTCCAAGGTGGAGTCATATTCTGCTCTTCTGATCCCAACGGAATCATCCTTATACCCGTTGTTTATTGCTTTGAAGATCTATCCTGTCAGGGCGTCGCAAAGTCCCACAAATCAAAGTTAATAACTTCACTTGTTGGTGTTAGCAACCGTACAGAGCACAGGATCTGATTAATTGGTGATCGTCTCACAGTCACTTTATGCTCTGGATAAATCTCGACTTGAACTCTATACCACTTCAAAGGTAAGTATCACCTTCTTTAAAAGAGAGAGAGAGAGCCAGGGCATAATATTCTGCGGCCCAATTGCTAGAAAATGATTCAGTAATTGGGCAGCATGGACACAGAGAGTTGCTTGGTCTGTTTCTCTGCTGCGTGACTATGACTCTTGGTCCAGTCTCTGCATGTTCCTCCACATGTGGTATCACCGTCAGTGGGTACAGCAGGACTGTACTGCCATGTCATTGTGTGTCCCAGCTGTAGGAAGAGGTGTGGACTTTATTCATTGGAGCGAAGGAAGCTAAGGGGTGATAATATGAAGGTGTGTAATCATGAGACGAATAGATAGGGTGAATGCAGTCTTTTATCCAGGATGGAGAATCAGAAATCAGATATCATCGGTTTAAGGTGAGAGGGGTAAGATTTACAAGGAACCTGAAGGAAAGACTTGACACAACGATGCTGCTGGGTATAAGGGACAAACGTAGGTAAGATAATTTACTCTGGCATTCCATATGAGTTGTCTGGGTCTGCTGAGCATATTATGTTTGATGTTGTATTGTAAATGCCCGGTAATTAATACGGTCCACGATACGGTATCGGGTGTTTGACAGTGCTCTTCCAGTCGCGCTCACTCGTCACCTTGTCTTCGCATTTGTCCAACAGTTTATTTGTGGTTAACCGCCATTCAACACCTTCTCTAGTTTAATCAATACTGTTTCCGTTACATGGACATTCTTAGAGCCATCGTAGTACGAACCTCCCGCTCTGTTCATGGTCGTTACTTATATTAGATCATTAGACCAGGTAAGGTGAGTCTGGTCTGTTATTGTCACATGATCCCAGATGCAGTGAAATCGTGGCTTCGCACGCTATCTATTCAGTCCAGATGTGCCATACATCGATACAATCAATTAACATCCTGTAGTTGCAGCGTGGAGGAAGATACAGAATGCAGAGTACAGGGTATTATAGAGCATATCATGCTGAATATTGTTGGTTATTTTTATCAGACCCTGAATTATCCGTGTATTTACGAGAATCAATAACCTTCGTTCAAGTCACATTGCATAATTCAGTTCTCCGTACAACTGGACAAGTGCAGTTGCAGAATTCGAGTTCTGTAAGAAACACAAAACAAAGAATGTGTGTAAAAATATTACTTCAATGTGCTTGTGCATGTCTGAAACAATGGAGCAATAAGCCGTGAAATATCCCCCTTGGATCGCGAAGTTGTAAACAATTAAGAAGAGAGGCGTTTTAGGTTTGAGCTTCAGGCTTAGGTTTGTTATTGTTATATGAATACATGTAAAAGCTGTGTTTGCATGCCTCCAGACACAGCAGATATACCTTATATAGACAGTACCAGTTCAAACTCGAGGGCTTAGAGTGGTGGGGACATGGATTCACATTGAGATTGAGCTACCAGAGGAGGTCGTTGAGGAAGTCAGTGTTACAACCTTGCAATGGCAGTTAGACTGCTTGGTTGGTAGACAAGATTTGGGGTTATGTGGGTGAAAGATGGTTGGAGTGATTAGTGTCGATGGGGCACATAGGTCGGCAGCTGGGCCGAAAGGTCTGTTACCGTGTGCTGTGACAATATATAGAGCAATGTAGACGATACAGAGTGCAGCATATAGTTCGCACCATTGAGAGTATTGTAGTGCAGCTGCTACTTGTACGAACTGACCGGTCTGCACAAGTTTTGATTACGTTGGTTGTTTTTATTTCGAGGCAGCGTGAAGTGTAGATGGAGTCAATGGTGGGGAGTCTGGTCTTTGTGATGGATTGGGCTATATTTATTACTGCAAATTCTTGCGGTCTTGGCAGACCTGTTACCACTCCAATCTGTGGTGCAACCTGACGATATGCTTTCCACAGTATATCCCGAGAAGCTTGTCAGAGTAGCTGGTGACAAGCCACTTTTCCTCAGACTCCTCTAGAAGTAGAGGCGTCGATGTGCCGTCTTTGAAGTCGCATCAATGTGTTTACCCCGCGACATGTCATTGGTACTGTAACAGGATGCAACTTGAGCTCGCGACCATTTTCAATTCCATACCATTGATGCAGATGCGGGTTGTGCTCCTCCATGCTTCATGACGTCAATAACTACCTCCTTCAACTTGCTGACATGGAAAGTGGGGTTATTGTCCTGACACCATGTCACTAAGTTCACTATCTGCGGCTTCCACTCCGTCTCCACGTTGCACATTATTTCACCCATCCCATTTGTGCAAACTGGTAGATACAATAAGAGCCGTGTTTGGCCGCACGGTGGCGAGTGTAAATGAGATATAGCAGCTGACTGGAAACCAATACTTGCAGGGCTCTGGTGTTATTCTGGAGGAGGTGTAATCTGTAATCACTGACTGTAGACTGTTAGTGCTGAAATCGAGCATTCAGTGGAAGAGGGGGAAAATATCCCTCGGCCCCGGAATTTGGAGAAGCCGACCTGTCCATCCTTCTGCGCTTACATGTACAGATTTCTAAACGCGTGTAGTAAAGTTCAAGTATGTTCTTACTTTCAATATTATCCGCGAAATGACCTCGGCACCAGTAGTGGCTGCCTCGCCAACAGTCTGTCTGTCCTTTCTTCTTTTTTGGTTCTTTTTAAAGTGTTAAAAAGTATGTTTTATTGTTCCTTGGGTGTGTTTTAAGTGGGGTTGTGTACCTTTTTTTTCAATCTCTTACTTCGACGGTGATGCGATTTTTTCCCGTATCGCGTCTCCGTCCGCACTGCCCAAACATGGTGGAGTTGGCGGCCTTTCGTGGAGACCGCTCCGGCGCACCAAGCCGCGGGTGTCTGCGGGGCTTTAACATCGCGGAGCTTGCGATGCCTTTGCCGGCCTTCGAAGCCCCAACCGCGGGCCGTGTGGACTTTAACATCGTGGAGCCCGCTGTCTCTGGTAAGAAGAGGCCGCATCGGGATCGCCATGCCGCGGAGGGAATTCCAACCGCCCCCAACGCGGGAGTTCTGATCACCCCAACGGGGTCTTCGATCGTGGGCTGCAGGATTTTGATCGCCCGGAAGGCTGAAGGTTAGATTGGCCCGGCCGTGGGAATATAATGAGGACGAAGTTTGGACTTTTCTTTGCCTTCCTTCACAGTGAGGAATGTGGGGAATCCGCTGTGGTGGATGTTTATGTTAATTTTTTTGTGGTTGTGTGTCTTGTTGCTTTTATTTAGTATGTACAGTATGGCTGTACACTAATTCGCATATAACAATTAACAATTAATTACAGCACGGAAACAGGCCAACTCGGCCCTTCAAGTCCACGCCGAACACTTACTCTCACCTTGTCCAACCTAACTGCACTAAGACAACAAACCTCCATTCCTTTTCCGTCCACATACCGATCCAATTTATTTTTAAATGATAAAAACGAACCTGCCTTTACCAATTCCACTGGAAGCTTATGCCCCTGCCCCACTTAGGAAACCTGAACGGAACACTCTGCAGACTTTGCGCCCCACCCAAGGTTTCCCTAATAGTCGAAAGTGGTTTCCGTTTTAAAAATCGGTAATTTTTTAGTCGACGCCGGTTGCGATGCTAGTTGAAGGTGGTTGTCGGAGGCCAAAAAACTCCGGGAATCTCCGGAGGATTACGTTTAGGTTTCCTAACTGGGACAGGGGCATCTTTCTACAAAGCCACCACTCTCTGAATAAAGAAGTTCCCCCTCATGTTGCCCCTCAACTTTTGTGCCTTAATTCTCAAATAATAACCATATAACCATATAACCATATAACAATTACAGCACGGAAACAGGCCATCTCGGCCCTTCAAGTCCGTGCCGAACAACTTTTTTCCCTTAGTCCCACCTGCCTGCACTCATACCATAACCCTCCATACCCTTCTCATCCATATGCCTATCCAATTTATTTTTAAATGATACCAACGAACCTGCCGCCACCACTTCCACTGGAAGCTCATTCCACACCGCTACCACTCTCTGAGTAAAGAAGTTCCCCCTCATGTTACCCCTAAACCTCTGTCCCTTAATTCTAAAGTCATGTCCTCGTGTTTGAATCCACCCTATTCTCAAAGGGAAAAGCTTGTCCACATTAACTAATGTGCCTGTCCACATTAACAAAATAATGTGCTCTTGTGCATCTTAATTGGTTCATGTAACAATAAAGGTCCTTTGAATCATTTGAGCCGCTCGAAGTTCAGTTCTTGGCTCCTCAAACAATGAATCTCTGAGCCAATAATTATGGGGTGTTGTGCAATTTCCAGCTGTTCACTGATGGGGACATCAGGTGGACGGCAACAGCACTGCATGCGATCGGGCACGAATCAGTTAATGCCATTTATCCATAACTTGCAGGTTCCTCATGTATGTTGGGTAATTCGCTACGTCAGGTCACCAATAATCCGCTTCCCGAATCTGATGAAAAAAACGTGCTGCTCTTTGCTCCTTTCTTCCGCAGATGATGGTGGCATACAAGCTGCCTCCCAAGATGTCGGCTGGAATACCATCGCCGGCCTCCACAGTTGGCCCGATGCACACGACGCCCGTCTCCCGAGAGCTTTGGATATGTCGTTCAGATTCCAATTAATACCCAAATTAATAAGAATAATATGTAACGATGAACTGCGGTAATAGGGACTCAATGTGAAATTATTATTCACTGTGATCTAGTCGTTGGGTCAGGGTTGGAATTCCCGCCCCTCTCATTGTCCCGGTAAAGCGGTGAACCCACGAGTGCAGCTTCCTGACCTCTTTATTGCAGAATCATACAGAAGTCTGGGTCAGATCCCGACATGTCCCGACGATAGGTTCACAGGGAGTGACGCCCGTTTCTTCAACATATAATCTGATGAAAATCTTCTTGCCCCTGCAGTTAGTAGTTTGTACCAGCTCTCTGAAGCTTCTGCAGCTTTGCTGCAATGTGGCGCCCTGTTTGAACACAATACTCCAACATACACATAACATGTTGGAGACAAGTCAGGCACCGCCAAGAGTCATAACGTCATACAGTACTGAAACGCCCTACGGCCCAACTCGACCACACCGTCGAAAATAGCACATCATAGCTTGAATGTTTGCCGCATTCGATCCATGTCTTACTGTAAGCCATCCCTGTCTACAAGTCCAAAATTGTATTTGAAATGTTGTTTTTGTTCAGGCTCAACTACCTCATCTGGCAATCGTTCACTATATACAACATCCACAGTATGAAAAACGTTCATTTTAAACTAGACTAAATGGGGCCCTTTGGGTCCCAGCTTCACACGGTAGGCCTGGTCCCCCAACGTAATATTCCACTTCTCCATATCGATGGCCAGTGGGAAAGGGGGGCTTTCTGTAGAGATAGCATCGGTGTTGAGGGCCGAAGGGACTGGTTTTCAGACGGCTGGTATGGACATTGTGGGCCGAATGAATTATTGGGCTGACAGCTCAATCACTGAGGCCTGTGGCTTTTGTAACTGTGGCTTTTGCAACCATGGAATTTGCAACTGTGGCTTTTGTAACTTTGTCTTTTGCAACTGTGGTTTGGCGACTGTGCCTTTGGCAACTGTGGCTTTTGCAACTGTGGCTGGGAGGAATAAGCGTTTCATTCGGTCCGGGCGTTTACTGCAAAAGTCCCGCTCATTTCGTCATTTCCGCTTAGTGGACCGGTCACGCTGATTGCGCCATTTCCGGTGAGTGCATTTCCGGTCGTACTGAATGCGGAAGTGTTGCTGACTGGGGAAGGCCCAGAGTGGAGACTCTGCGCTCTGCCGTTTGAGTATTCAAAAAGGTTTACAGTCATATATAATTGTTATATGTTATATGTTATATGTTATGTGTGATATATATGGTGTGTGAGTGTTTGCATCTTGGTGTTTGTGTGGATGTGTCTTTGTTTGTGTGAGTGTATGTGTGTGTGTGCATCTATATATCTGTGTCTATGTGGCTGTCTGTGTGTGTGTCTGTCTGTCTGTGCATCTGTCTGTCTGTGTGTGTGTCTGTCGGTGTGACTGTCGGTGTGGCTCTGTGTGTGTGTGAGTGTCTGTGTGTGTGAGTGTCTGTGTATGTGTCAGTGTCTGTGTGTGAATGTGTGAATGTGAGTGTGTGTGTGTGTGTGTGTATGTGTGTGTGTCTGTCTGTCTGTGCATCTGTCTGTCTGTGTGTGTCTGTCTGTGTGTCTGTCTGTGTGTCTGTCTGTCCGTGACAGTGTGTTTCTGTCAGTGTGTGTATATCTGTCTGTGTGAGTGTCTGTTTGAGCGTGTGAGTGTGCGTGCGTGTTTGTGAGTGTGACTTTTGAGGTAAATGCTCTGATTTCTTTGTTAAAATTTGACCGCTCAATCTCTCGATATTAATTTGTATTTTTTTAATATCAACAGCAAAGAGACATCAAGAGGCAGTGAGGAGCAGAACACAACAAAAAAAATTACTAAATCTGGTCTCATTTAAATTGTTAATATATTTTAAGTCATTCATATTTTAAACTTTAATAAATCCTTTTTTGCACTTGTCATGCCTGCTTGTCCTTCGTCACAATGAGAGCCTAGTAGGCAGGACCGGCTGCGCTGTCGGAGTGCCACTAAGGGTACATGGGGGAATGTTGAGAGGAGGTGGACTGAATGCGCGGGGGAGAGGGGAATGGCAAGGAGCAGAGTGGGGGTGGGTGAAGGGAGGAGGGGTGACTGAGTGAACTGTCACCGCACCAGCCGTGTGTGAGTGGACTTCCAGCCCACTAGCCATGAGTAAGTGAACTGCCAGCCTGCCAGCTGCAAGTGACTGAGTGCCAGCCCACCAGCCGTGACTTAGTGAACTGCCCGCCCACCAGCCGTGAATCACTGAACTGCAAGTCCACGAATCCACTCAGTTCACAATGTACATACTAGCCCTCTGGCAACCAGTCCCTTCAGTGGACAACACCCACACTAGCGCTCCAGAGATCCACGCAAGGATACACTTTACTTCTCCATTGCTGTGATCTGTAAAAAAGATGAAAATGTCTAAAATTGATCGTCCACCCTATCCCCCTTCTCTCTCACAGAGTCTGTCATCCGTTTGTGGCAGAAATTCTGGCCGTTTCTTAACTGCCAGGCCTGAGTTACCAAGCTCCCAGCCTGCCATGTCTGAGTGACTGAACTGCCAGGCCTGAGTGACTGAGCTCCCTGGCCTCAATGACTGATCTGCCATGCACCATGTGCCTGAGCTGCCAGGCCACAGTGACTGAGCTGCCAGCCCAAGATTCAATTCGGCCCACAACAACCATGCTAGCGCTCCAGAAAACCATCCCCCACTGGCCAGCAATATTGGAATTGGTGGAGAGGTGAAATATTGCTTTGGGGGATCAGCCCTCCCGTGTCCAGCTGGGACTCAACGGGTGCCTCTCAGTCTAGTATATATTGTAAATAGCAGCGGTCCTATTTTCTATCCATGTCAATACCCAACCCAATACCATGTGCTACAATTGTAGCCACTTATCCTCTGTGTGAGTCCTTAAGAAATGCTTTCTGAAAGTACAGGTACTCTACATCGACTGGCTATTCCGTGCATTTTACTCATTGCATCCTCAAAATACATGATGGAATGATTCTGCAGCCTATGAAACATGCCGCTGGTTTCATGGTGTTGTAAACAATGGAGATGATTGGCGCTTTTGGTTTTAGCTTCAGGTTTAGGGATATTATTGGAACATGTAACGTTGTACAGTGAAAAAAATATTGTTCTGCATGCTATCCAAACATATATCATATATAGATATTATCGGTTCAAACGCAATGATACAGGGCACTGACATATGGATGCGCTCAGAGTGTGGTTGCTCTATGGATTCGCAAAGCGGGTGGCGTACATATAAAATTAGATGTCAAAGGAGGTAGCTGAGGTGAAACTACACCGGATCTCAAATACATTTGGCCAAACACAAATAGGAACTGACACGCGCCAAAAACGGCAGGTGGGACTTATGTGAATGGTATACATTGATCGGCGTTGGCACTTTGGTTTGAAGGACCTGTTCCAATAGTGCCCTAGCCTAAGGAGTCACCATTCATATGCCAGATAGCGGAGGAAATGAACCAATTCCTAAGTCTTGTGATGCGCGCTTGCAAACATCTCTACCTTTTACCGGATAGGTGTAGGGTAAAAAGTAACAGCACCGGGATTTGCCAAGTCTTTGATTTTGTTGGGTGTTTGTGTTTTGCAGCGGGAAGTGCAGTTGAAGACTATGGTCTAGGATCTGACATGGGCTGGGATATATTTACAACCCTCTGCAATATATGGCTGTCTTGGCATATTTGTTCCCAAAACATTGGCGTTTGACATGGTTCCCCATGGAAGGTTGATTAAGAAGGTTCAATCTTTGGGTGTTAATGGCGGAGTAGCAAGATGGATTCAACAGTGGCTAAATGGGAGATGTCAGAGCGTAATGGTGGATGGCTGTTTGTCAGGTTGGAAGCCGGTGACCAGTGTGGTGCCTCAGGGATCTGTGTTGGGTCCACTGTTGTTTGTCATGTACATCAATGATCTGGATGATGGGGTGGAAAATTGGATAAGTAGGTATGCAGATGATACTAAGATAGGTGGTGTTGTGGATAATAAAGTAGAGTTTCAAAGTCTACAGAGAGATGTGGGTCATTTGGAAAAGTGGGCTGAAAGATGGCAGATGGAGTTTAATGCTGATAAGTGTGAAGTGCTACATCTTGGCAGGACAAATCAAAATAGGACGTACATGGTAAATGGTAGGGAATTGAGGAATGCTGTGGAACAGAGGGATCTAGGTATAACTGTGCATAGTTCCCTGAAGGTGGAATCGCATGTAGATAGGGTGGTAAAGAGAGCTTTTGGTGTGCTGGCCTTTATAAATCAGAGCATTGAATATAGGAGTAGGGAAGTAATGTTAAAATTGTCTGTGCAGTTAGATGTGAGTAGTGGAAAATAAATGTTCGGCCGAGAGAGCCTGTTTCCGTGCTGTAATTGTTATATGGTTATTATCTGGTTATGCTACGATGCAACGTGACAGTAAGATTTTTACCATATTTTTGAAAGAGTAACGGGAGACATGACAAACGTCTTTTTAATTTTAATTGTATGTCCTCTTGGCTGTCGCATCATTGTGATTGCACATCAGAATGGCAATCTTGTCTGGAACCTGCAGGAAATAAGTTATACTCCCACGGTGGTGGGTACATGGAACAACAGGTCTGAGGAGGTAGTTGAGTAGTGTGCTGCAGCAAGAGTGTTTGGAAATATCGGTGCCGATTCAGCAGTAGTAAGAAACAGATAGCTAGCTGTTGAACAATAACTGTTGAGCAGGAACTGACTCTGGAATAATGTTCAGGTGCGCCGACGAGCAACAACGGTGTTTGCCGACATGTACTTTGAAAAATGATGCCACACTCCATGCGTTTCATCAATATCGGAGTTTTGATGAGATCATTAACTTCTGGCATTACATAATTCCCTTTCACCGCCGATGTCTTCTGTCATCTGAGTATATCATATCTTCCTTTTGTATTTCAGATGCGGGGGAATTACTATGGTCCGCTGTACATTATCAGCACGTTTATTGTCTTCTTACACCCGTTCCCACACGACACATTCTCTTCGCATTTGCCCAACAGTTCATTTGTGGTTAACAGCCATGCATCACCTTCCCTTTTACATTAGCACCGCCTGTGTTTCGTTTACGATCTTAGTCAGCATCAGAGTGTGAACATTCCCGTCTGATCAGAGTTATTTCTTATCTCACGTGTCATTTAGGTTAGATCTATTATTATCACATGTACCGAGCTGCAGTGGGAATAATTGTTGTGCATGCTATTCACTTGGTTCAAATATCCCAGACACAAAAGCAATCAATGTAAAGCCAAGTGCAATAGATCGGGTGAATGGGAAGATGCAGAATGTAGAATATACTTAATAATACAGAATAGCATGCTGAATGTGATTCTTTATTTCTACCGATCCCCGATTTGTCCTGTTGTTTTGAACAAATTACAATCAAAAATCGTTGCTCAACTAGATTGCAGAATTCTAGTCTGCTGTTATCCTAGGAGTTGCACCTTTGCATTCGAAGGACTGGTACAAACACAAAGCCATCATTGAAGCTGATGTAAAATTCGTATTGAACCGTGCCGAGGTACATAGCTAGAAATATCAATGATGCAATGCTTCTATTAAACCTTCACAAACCATGAGTCTTGGTTTGTGAAGGTGTAAGCAATTAAGCTGCAAGGGCCATTAATATTTAGGCTTCATATTTAGGTTTATAATTGCCATGTGTACTGAGGCGCATGATAAAGCAAAGGGGAGATTCAGATTGCAGAACATAGTTCGCAGCATGATAACGCATATGTTATATGGACATATATCCACTAAGGTGTAGGGATGTTTTGAACCATACTCTAATAATGGAACAGAAGAAACTATCTCTATGTGTAGTTGTCCGCTTTCGAGCGTTTGTACTTTCTACTGGACGGGAGAATGGGTTGAGCAGGAATGATCGCGTTGGGACACAGCTTTTATTATGTTTCTTGCTGTTACGAGGCAGCGTGGTAGAGATGGAGTCAGTTGTGCGGGGTCTGGTCTGTGTGATGGACTTTGCCACATCTAAACTATCTCTACAACGTCTAGCCGCCTTGCGCAGAACATTTCCCAAACTGAGCTGCGATGAATCGCGACAATATTATTTCTATGATCCATCTGTAGAGGTTTGTAGAAGTTCTGTCTGTCTCCTTCGAACGTTGAGTTGGCCTTCTTGTCTGCCTCATCTATGTGGTTGATGCTGGACTGATCGGTGGCAATAATAACGGCAAGCAACTCGAAGCTCAACAATTTCCACGTCTGCACCGTTGATGCTGATTTGGCGCGTGTACTCCGCAATGCCTTTTCATCTTGTTAACACCGAGGAAGTGGGTATTGTCAATACACGATTCCAGTCAGTACTCTCTCTCTCTCTCTCCTGCCTGTAATGCGCATGATCATTTTTGTGATCCGGCCTTGTGTCGCGAGTGCAACCGGAGAATATTAGGGAACTGAGAATGAACCCTTGCCGGGGCAGCGGCGATGTGTGTTATTGTGAGCAAATTGTTGTCACGGAACCTGACTGATTGAGGACTGTGGACCATAAAGTTACGGATCCCGTGGCAGAGGAAGGATGTGATTCCGAGATCCCAGAGTGTGGAGATTACCGTCACCCCTCCCCCAGCACACACAGCTGACCATGGCCTTATGCACAATAACAAACTCGAGTCTGTTCCCGCATTCTATATACCAATTACAACGTGACCTTAATGTCCACGGCTGGATCCATTAGCCTTAATTTCCTGAATGTCCACAAATATATTCGCTCCAATCTGCTTGTACTTAACAAACGAGCATCGCTGCTATCTGGGATAGAGGGTATGGTGGGCTCAGATATATTTCTCCAAAGTAGTTTGCACCTAACTCAGTCACTCCATGATGAAAGGTTATTCTGAAACATTGATCCAAACGGAATGATTCACAAACCCGTTGTGTAATTTTCTGAACGTCCATCCTGTCAGAGCCACGTTGAATTATACTTTGCAAAAATATAACTTTGCACCGATCCAAGTATGTTCCTGAAGGTTTCTTAGTCATTTGTTTGGGGGAGCTGGGGAGCGGAAGGGGCACAACGTTTCCCTGTCACTTCCTGGTCAGTATACGTCTTTTCTCCGAGCCGCATCTTCGTCCCCCGCCCCTCCTCGCGGCCTGCCATCTGGATTGGCGCGGCATTTCATCATCTGAATTACCATCGCGGAGCGGGGCGATGCCTTACCGGGGATCGTCGTGTGGAGCTCCGGAGTGTTGGGCCTGCTGATTAACACCGTGGAGCACTGGTTTGCGGGGCTTCCACTGCGGGCGGCGCTGACATTAACATCGCTGAGTCTGGGCTCTCTGTCGGGGATCGCCGGCGTTGGAGCTCGGCCTGTGGACTTCCGGAGCCGCTTTCTCCAGTAGGTCCAAAGGCCTCGACCACCGGTGAACAAAGAGGACGAGGACTGATCTTTATTTCCTTCCCCCACTGTGGGAAATGTGGATTCTGCTGTGTGGGGATGTTCGTGTTAAATTCTATACATTACAATACAATACAATACGGTTTATTGTCATTTGAACCTCAAATGAAGTTGAAACGAAATTGGTTTCTGCAGTCATACAACATGAAAAGAACCAAGACACACACCGACACAATTGACACAAACATCCATCACAGTGAATCTCCTCCTCACTGTGACGGAAGGCAAAGTCTTGTCTCTCTCTGCTCTCCATTCTTCTCCCGATGTCAAAGCCCCCGGCGGGCGATGGCAATTCCCGCGGCCATTAAGGCCGCGCTAGGCGATGTAGGCACTGCTCCGGGTCTTGATGTTGGACCCCTCAGCGGGTGGTGGTCAGTCTCGCGGCCGTTTAACCCGCGCCGGGCGATGTAAGGCCCCGCTCCGGGTCTTGATGTTGGACCCCTCAGCGGGTGCTGGCCAGTCCCGCGGCCGCTTAAGCCGTGCCGGGCGATGTAAGGCCCCGCTCAGGGTCGCCTTCAACCCCGCAACTCGGGCTGGAGAAATCGCCGTTGCGGGAGCTCGGAAAAGCGGTCTGCCACCAGGGACCCGCGAGCTCCCGATGTTCCTATCCACCGGACCTGTGGATGGAGCCTCCGAAGCCCCGGAGTCGGGCCGCAGCAGCAGCAGCAGCGCCACCACAGCTCTCCACACTCCGATGCCGGCCAGCTCCGCGACTGGAGGCCCCCAGGTCGTTCCGGTTGGAGGCTGCCCCACGGTGCTTGTTCTTCTTCTTTCGTGTGGCGTGCACAGCTTAAAGTTATAGGACAACTTGTTCTATTTGATCTTCTGTTTGTGCACGTCGAGGTGATTGCATTAATCAAAACAGGGCGGACCGCGTGAAGGTTGCAATCTTCCACCCCTCCACGGTGCGAGGCCCCAACGGCAACGGACAGGGTAAAGGTCGGGTCTCCGGTGCAGGGAAGAGGTTTTAAAGTCGCCCCCACACATACACAGTTACAAGCAATTAAAAAAACCACTACAAACTATACAAACTACAAATTATATCGTGTATTGTGTTTTTTTTATTCGTAAGGCTGTATGGTAATTCAAATCTCAATGTACCAATTGGTGCATGTGACAACAAATGTCTCTTCAACTTGCTGGAAACTGCTGATGAAGGAATCTTATCAATTAGAGTAATAAGGGTGACAAGTGTGTAAGCGTGTTTATATCGGCCAACATGTCGATCGATTGTTGTCCTTTGACAACCAATTCATCGGAGGGATAAATCTCGACTTCTATCCCGGCACCTAGTTGAAGGTACTGTAAGTTGCGTATTCCTTAAATTAGATAGTTCGAAGGCATCATACTCTGCTGACCAAGTGCTAGTAAATGGGATTTAGTAGTTGGATACTATTGACATAGACCGTTGTTGGACCTGCTTCTCTGCTCTGTGACTCTGTGACACACGACCCAGTCTTGCACAATTATCCACATGTGGTCTCACCGTCACTAGTTATGGTTGGGGTTCGCTCATTTTCCCTTGAATGGGTCGAGTTATAATGAGAGCTGCGGACATTATTCCTTCGAGTGCCAGAGGATGAGGGATGATCTTATGATTATGTATAAAATCATGAGGAAAATACATAAGATAAATGCACTTTTACCCAGGTAAAAATAGAGAGGGTACAGAGGAGATTTACTAGAATGTTGCCTGGGTCTCAACAGCTAATTTACAGAGATAGGTTGAATAAGTTAGGTCTTTACCCTCTGGAGCGCAGAAGGTTGAGGGGGGACTTGATAGAGGTCTTTAAAATAATGGGAGGGATAGACAGAGTTGATGTGGACAAGCTTTTCCCTTTGAGAATCGGGAAGATTCAAACAAGAGGGCATGACTTTAGAATTAAGGGACAGAGGTTTAGGGGTAACATGAGGGGGAACTTCTTTACTCAGATAGTGGTAGCGGTGTGGAATGAGCTTCCAGTGATAGTCGTGGCCGCAGGTTCGTTGGTAACATTTAAAAATAAATTGGATAGGCATGTGGATGAGAAGGGTATGGAGGGTTATGGTATGAGTGCAAGCAGGTTCGACTAATGGAAAAAAGTTGTTCGGCATTGACTTGAAGGGCCGAGATGGCCTGTTTCCGTGCTGTAATTGTTATAAGGTTATATGGTTATATACAGATTCAATCAGTTCAAACACGAGGACAGAGAGTGGTGAGTCTTTGTATAAACACATAGGCTGGTCAGTGTGTGGATTCGCACAGGGGTTAGTGGGTGTATAGAACAAGCTGCCAGAGGAGTTGTTGAGGTGAAATCAATCACAACATTTAAAGACATTTGGACAGGTACGTGAATAGGTAAGGTTGAAAATGATAAGGGCCAAACATACTAATTGGGACTAGAGTAATAATAATAATAATAATAATAATAATAATAATAATAATAATAATAATAATAATAATAATAATAATAATAATAATAATAATAATAATACTAATGATGAATACTTTATTAATCCTCTTTTCAGGGGAAATTCAGATGTCCTTGCAGCACAATAATACAAATACAACACAGCGTTAAAGAAGAAGTTTAACATTGAAACATAAAAACATCCCCCGCAGTGGCTCCCACTGTAGGCGAAGGCCCAACGTCCAGTCCCCTTCCTCATGTCCACCTTGATCGGGCCTATTGACAAAGCCCAATGCCACAATGGGTTAGAGACTGTGAGACAAAGCCCAATGCCACAATGGGTTAGAGGCTGTGAGACAAAACTCAATGCCTCAATAGGTTAGAGGCTGCTGTGAGACAAAGCCCAATGCCACAATGGGTTAGAGGCTGCTGTGAGACAAAGCCCAATGCCACAATGGGTTAGAGGCTGCTGTGAGACAGCGCCCAATGCCACAATGGGTTAGAGGCTGTGAGACAAAGCCCAATGCCACAATGGGTTAGAGGCTGTGAGACAAAGCCCAATGCCACAATGAGTTAGAGGCTGCTGTGAGACAAAGCCCAATGCCACAATGGGTTAGAGGCTGTGAGACAAAGCCCAATGCCACATTGGGTTAGAGGCTGTGAGACAAAGCACAATGTCACATTGGGTTAGAGGCTGCTGTGAGACAGAGACCAATGCCACAATAGGTTAGAGACTGTGAGACAGAGTCCAATGCCACAATGGGTTCGATGCTGTGAGACAACGCCCAATGCCACAATGGGTTAGAGTCTGTGAGACAAAGCCCAATGCCACAATGTGTTAGAGGCTGCTGTGAGACAAAGCCCAATGCCACAATGGGTTAGAGGCTGATGTGCGACAAAGCCCAATGCCACAATGGGTTAGAAGCTGTGAGACAACGCCCAATGCCACAATGGGTTAGAGGCTGTGAGACAAGGCCCAATGCCACAATGGGTTAGAGGGTGATGTGAGACAAAGCCCAATGCCACAATGGGTCAGAGGCTGCTGTGAGACAACAGCAGAATTAACAGGACAGAATTATCCAGCAACCCGTTGTGTGTTCCGGTTAATATCCATCATGTCAAGGCCTCTCAGAAGCCGGCATTTATTGTGTCAAAATTACTTGTCGTTGTTCCAAACTGCCCCGAGTAGAAGATCCGATAAACTGTTTGTCGTTTGGCGGCTATTTTTCCGAGGGATAAATCTCGATTTCAGTCTCTGCACCGAGTTGAATACGCGTATCGTGTTCCTTGAAAGATATAACGTCGCAGCATAAGAGTCTGCAGCCGAGGGGGGAATGGTAACTAGAGAGTGAATCAAAGCGGTCCATGACATCATTACAACCCCACAGTGTTTAACTCCATCAGTGCTATCCCACAGTGTGTCGTTCCATCAGTACTATACAAGTCTGCCATTCAATCCGTTCTATCCCACAGTGTGTCACTGTCTCAGTACTACCCCATAGTGTGTCACTCAATCAGTACGACCCCACGTTAGAAGATTGCAACCTTCACGTGGTCCGCCCTGTTTCGACTAATGGAATCAACTGGACGTGCACAAACGGAAGATCAAATGGAACAAGTTGTCCAACAACTATAGGCTGTGCACGCCACAGGAAAGATCAAGAAGGAGACGAAGTACTACCCCACACTGTTTCACAACATGTGTACGACCCCACAGTGTGTTATTCCAACAGTACTATCCTACAGTGTGTCTCTCCATCGGTACTACCCCATAGTGATTCACTCCATTAGTACTACCACACAGTATTTCACTTCTTCAGACAACACCCACAGTTTGTCATCTGTCAGTACAAACCCTCAGTGCGTCAGTCCATCATTAATACTCCACAGTGCCACATTCCATCAGTACTACCACGCAGTGCGTCAGTCCGTTAGTATAGCCCCACAGCGTGCCAGTCCATCAGTAACATACAACAGTGTGCCAATCTATCAGTACTATTCCACAGTGTGCAGCCCATCAATGCCACCACGTTGGGTGCCACTCCACCAGTACTACACCACAGTGTGTCAATCCAGCATAACTATCCCCACAGTGTCACTCCAGTTTAATGATCACTCTATCAGCACTACACAGTGCGGCATTCCATCTAAACTATCCCACTTTGTGTCATTCCATCAGTATTGCTCCACTGTGTGTCACGCTCTCAGTCTTCCCCACAGCGTTAATCCATTAATAATGTCCCACGGCGTGTCAATCCATTTGGTGCTTTCCCCGACATGCCTCATTGCATATTCCACACAAAAGCACCTTCACAGGCACTCACAATCTCACACACTCACACAATTGCCAACCTTACGCTCGGCAATGCATACTTACACATACACCAACAACACTCATACAACTCTACGCACTCAAAGTCACGGACACGGGCACATCGAAACACAGACCCGTGGTCACACCCACTCACGGAGTCACTTAAATATTGACGTATTCCTACGCCTTGAAAATGGTCTTTATATTCCCTGAAGAAGACCCGTAACGTCGCCTATTGCTTCTCTCCATAAATGCTGCCTCACCCGCTGAGTTTCTCCAGCTGTTTTTGTTTACTTACAAATTCACGTACACACCCTGCCCCACGAAAATGCACACATCCTTACATAGTTCGGCCCAACGTCATATACTTTTGTAATCACCAGCACCCAGACACGACACACTCACACAAATACTTTCACACACTTACGCATACCATGAACACGTTCACACCATTCACACTAAAATAGACACTCACACTATTACACACTGACATTCTTGTACACTCACTCTCATCGTACACACACTCATGCTGTCACAAAAGCGTAAACTCACACTGAAATACAGTCATAAGACCATAATCGATAGAAGCATATTTAAGCTATTCGGTCCATGAAATCTATTCCACCCATCAGATATTCAAACATTCTCAAAAACTCACATTCCCACATCTATCTATCTATCTATCTATCTATCTATCTATCTATCTATCTATCTATCTATCTATCTATCTATCTATCTATCTATCTATCTATCTATCTATCTATCTATCTATCTATCTATCTATCTATCTATCTATCTATCTATCTATCTATCTATCTATCTCTATCTCTCTCTCTCTCTCTCTCTCTATCTATCTATCTATCTATCTATCTATCTATCTATCTATCTATCTATCTATCTATCTATCTATCTATCTATCTATCTATCTATCTATTTATCTATCTATCTATCTATCTATCTATCTATCTATCTATCTATCTATCTATCTATCTATCTATCTATCTATCTATCTATCTATCTATCTATCTATATATCTATCTTATATACTATAACTAAATCTCACATCTTGACCACTTTCGGTCTACGTTGTAAATACATTTTGGGAAAACCACTACGCTATATCGCTAGGATCTTTCGGCATCTTACTCGCCGTTCTCCTCCGCTCCAAGCGCCCCAAGGTTTGTTCCCATCGGTGAAATAATATAAAAGATATGAATGTATAAGACATCGTGAGATCAACAGATTGCTGTTCTCATCAGTCACCATGATGAAGGTAAAGACCCTTCTGGGGGTCCGGAGAATTAAGTCCCGAAGGCCGGATGTGAATCAGTCACCACAAAAGACCGTGAGTTAGAGTTGAGTCCAGAACTGTGAGTCTACGCGGTGAGTGAACTGAATTGTGAGCATGCACCGTGCTGATTGAACTGTGTGTCTGCGCCGTGAGTGGCAGATATCAGTCTGCACCGTGAGTGCTCTGAACTGTGAGTCTGCACCATGCTGATTGAACTGTGAGTCGCCGCGTAAGTGAACTGAACTGTGGATCTACGACATCAGTGAACTGAACTGTGAGTCTACGCCGTGAGTGCACTAAACTGTGAGTCTGCACCGTGCTGATAGACCTGCGAGGCAAAGCCGTGAGTAACTGAACTGTGAATCTGCGCCGTGAGTAATTGAACTGCGAGTCTGCGCCATGCTGAGTACCGAGGACGCGCTCGTTCCGGATGTCCCGCTAAATGCAGAGATCGCGCTCATTCCGGCAGACCCGCTCATCCCGGCAGTCCCGCTCATTCTGGAGGTCCCGCGCAGTCAAGAGGTCGCGCTCATTGCGGAATGGCCGCTCAGTCCAAAGGCCGCGCTCAACCGCGTGAGAGTTTTACTTTCATAAATATGTCCCGTGTGTGTGCGTCTGTGTGTCTGTGTGTGCGTGTGTGTGCGTGTGTGTGCGCGTGCGTGCGTGCGTGCGTGTGTGTGTGAGTGTGTGAGTGTGTGAGAGGAATGGAGGGTATGAGCGATGGAGGGTGTGAGTGTGTGTGAGATGCAGGCTGTGTGTGCGAGATAGAGGGTGTGTGTGACAGATAGAGGATGCGTGTGTGATGGAGGGGGTTTGTGTGAGAGAGATGGAGTGTGTGTGTGTGTGTGTGTGTGATGGATGGTGTGTGTGCATGATGGAGTCTGATTGTCCGTGAGTGTGAGACAGATGGAGGGTGTGTGTTGAATGGAGGGAGTGTGTGAGATGGAGGTTGTGGGTTTGTGTGTGTGATGTAGGTAGTGTGTGAGCTCAGCAGCGGTGAGTGAGTGAATTGCCAGCCCACCAGCCGTGAGTGAGCGAACTGCCAGCCCACCAGCCGTTAGTGAGTGAACTGCCTCCCCACCAGCCGTGAGTGAGCGAATTGCCAGCTCACCAGCCGTGAGTGAGTGAACAGCCAGCCCACCAGCCGTGAATGACTGAACTTCCAGCCCAGCAGCCGTGAGTGAGTGAACTGCCAGCTCACCAGCCGTGAATGACTGAACTGCCAGCCCACCAGCCGTGAGTGTGTGAACTATCAGCCCACCAGCCGTGAGTGAGTGAACTGCCAGCCCACCAGCCGTGAGTGAGTGAACTGCCAGCCCACCAGACGTGAGTAAGTGAACCGCCAGCCCAACAGCCGTGAGTGACTGAACTGCCAGTCTACCAGCCGTGACAGACTGAACTGCCAGCTCACCAGCCATGAGTAAGTGAACTGCCAGCCCGCCAGCCCCGAGTAACTGAATTGCGAGTCCACCAGTCGTGATTGAGTGAACTACCAGCCCACCAGTCGTGACTGCCTGAATTGCGTGCAATAGTCCATTCGGTCCTCAATGTCCATACTAGCCATCTGGAAACAAGTCCCCTCGGCCCACAACACCCGACCACCCCCCCCCCCCCCCCCCCCCCCCCACTGGCCATCAATATTGTAATTGGTGGAGAGGTGAAATATCGCATTAGGGGACCAGCGATCCCGTTTGAACATGGGACCCTACGGGGACAATTTAGTCTACTATTTTCTGACATTGCCTCACAAACAAAAACCCACACGCCCTCACATACGTACGCATTCTCACCCACACTCACTAATGCTCGCACATTCACACGCACACTCACGCAGACACAAACACAAGAAAATACAGTCACTATTAAAAACTCTGCCGCACTCACACACGCAGACGAGTCTGCACACTTACCAATTTTGTGATTCAAAAGGATTCCGGGAGCTCGCGGCGAGCTGCGCAACGCAGCGCAACGGGGAATGTTCCCCGTGTACAAGGCGCCCTTCACTCGGCCCGGTAGGCACGGTTCGCCCACCGCGGACGGCGATGAGAGCCACCCCTCGGTACCGAGGAGGGAGTCGCGAACATTGGCAGAGAGCGAGGGGGTCAATCGGAGAGCGAGAAAGGGGAGGGGGCGGCTGCGGTGGCAACAGAAGACAGAACTATTGGGCTAACGTTTGTAACATTGTTCGCGCCAAAATGTGACGGGACTTGTGTACGGTATAGGTGAGGTCTGCCACATGATTTTACTGGTTTGTCATTAAAGCTAATTATTTCATTGTACCTGGGTACACCTGACAATAAAATACCATTGAATCATTGAAATTCTTGTACACACACACACACACACACACACACACACACACACACACCCACACACACACACACACACACACACACCCACACACACCCACCCACCCACCCAACTGATTTGCACAATCTCACACATTCACACTTCAATACACGTCCTAACACACCCATGCATGGATACACACACTCATACTGTCACACGCACACAATCACCAATGCGAGTCAGGATGCATCTCTGGAGAAGTTTACTTGAGTTTTATCAGTTTGGGTTAGTTTATTGTCGCGTGTACCGAGGTGCAATGAAATACTTTTGCTGCGGAATCAAAACAAATGATGACAATGGAGCCATTTACAATGCATACCTACATGAGAAGGGGATAACATTTAGTGCAAGGTAAAGCCAGGAAAGTCCCATCAAGGATCGACAGAGGGTCACCAAACAGGTAGATAGTAGTTGAGCACTGGTTGTGATAGGATGATTCCGTTGCCTGATATTCACATTCACAGGCTGGGCTCTGGCGGAGTCCCCATCTCCACATGCTGGCATTGAAACGCCCAACTCCAGTTCCAGGTCTGTTGAGCTTCACCCATGCTCCCCTGGGGAGCACAGACCCGGGAGAGCTTTTATGTGGTGAATAGATGTAGCTGTGTAATGGAGATGAGGTTGCCTTCCACTCCTGTGACCACTTGGTGGCTATCCAGAGCGTCTTTGCCTCAGTTGGCTGGATGGAAGCTAGGAGTTGTTTTCCATGTGAACAAAGTGGTGACGAGACAGTCGGGGTGGCCTCTGCTCTCTGCTGATAGCCTGATGGAGGAGGTGATCTGGGTCCATGGCCTGACGAGATAGTGCCAGAGTTGCTGGATCCCAGCAGGCGGAATGCCTGCATGTATAAGGGAGCTGCTCGACTGGGGTACGTTGAAGGCACCCAGTGATGGTTCACAAGGTGCTGTTCAGGCTCGTGGTCTACCAGGCTAGTATGTCTACTTCTACTCCGTACGTGTGCGCAGTACTCAGCTGGGCAAACACAAGAGCTAAGTCAGAGGTGTGAAGAGTTGTTGGACTCGCTCCCCAACTTGTTCCTGCCAGGTATCGGATGCGGCCGCTACGTGCCAGGACCATGTCGCGGAGACCGGCCAGGTGTTGAGGAAATGTAAGCGACCTGTCCAGCTTTACGGAGCTGTCCAGATGGAGCTGTTCCCAAACCAACCTTCTATCGTGCAAGTGTAGAAGTCGGTGGGAGTTGTAGGCGACATGCCGATCTACCTATGCCTTCGCAGAACGTGAAACAGGTGACGTTTCGGTTCGGGATCCGTCTTCAGACTGATTGCGGTAGGAAAGGGGACAGGGATGGAACATGGGGAGGCAGAAAAGGTGAGTTGAATGATGTGCGGATGCAGATTAATATGGTTGTTATAGTTGATACCTGAGATTCAACTATGTAAGATAAAGATAGAAGAGGATGGAATTATAAGGATAGGTGAAGGAATGTCGGCGGAAGTGGTGTGGGGGGGGGGGGGGGGGGGGTGGGCGGGTAGAGGAGATAAGGTGGTGAGCCCGTTCGAGGCAACAGGAAGGGCGAGGGGAAAGCGGAAATGTTCACGCTAGCTACCTAACATTGGATAATTCAATGCTCATACCATGTGGTGGCAAGGTACCAAAGCGGAATATGAAGTGGCGGTCTTTCAGTTTCCCTCAATCTGGCAATGGAGGAGGCCCAGGGCAGAAAGGTCAGTGTGGGAAGCGGGGTTACAATGCAGGCCTTGGTGGAACGAGAGTAAGTGTTTGGCGGAACGTTCGCCGAGTCTACGCTCGGCCACCCCGATGTAAAGGAGGCCATATCTGGAACACGCATGCAACACATGGGATTAGAGGAGGTGCCGGTGAACATCTGTCCTCACCCGGAAGTGCTGATGGAGTGTGAGGGAAGGGTATATGGACAGCTGTTACTTCCCATGGTGGCTCACCGCTTTAACCCCACTTCTCAAGAAAGGCGTTGGAGGGAGAAGTGAGGGCGAGCGGCAGGAGAGTTGGGGGCATGAAGCGGGAGTACAAAGATGAAAGGGAAAGATAGCGGAGACGACGAAAGTGGAAAAGTTGGAGGGAGAGTAAACTATTAAATGTAGTGTGGGAAGGAGAAGAGTTCGGAGCGAGTGGGTTGGTAAAAGGGAGGGAGGGAAGGGTCAGAGAGATAAGAAAAACGGAGGGAGGGATGCAGTGAGAGTGAGAGGGGAGGGAGGGGTAAGGGAAGAAAGGTTGACAGATATATGCCGGCGCAAAAAGTCAAAGTCAAAAGTCAAACAAACTTTATTGTCATTTAGAAATACATTGATATATGCAGTTCCAAACGAAATTACGTTGCATTTGGCTCCCTGTGCAACACAATAAATATAAATTAACCGAAGGATAGGTATGTATGAAAAGGGTAAATAGACAATAGTGGCAGCCCATTACATGGCATTCAGGAGTCTGATGGCTCGTGGGAAGAAGCTGTTGCGGAACCTTGATGTTCTGCTCCTTATGCTGCGGTATCTTTTTCCCGAGGGCAGCAGAGTGAACAGTCCGTGATGGAGATGTGAGGGGTCCTTTATGATACTGCTGGCCTTAGACACACAGCGTTTGGTCGCAATATCCCCGATTGAGGGGAGATAGGTCCCGATGATTTTTTCCGCTGTCCTCACCACTCTCTGCACAGACTTCCAGTCGGAGGCTCTACAGTCCCCAAACCAGACAGAGATACAGCTGGTCAAAATACTCTCTATGGTGCCCCTGTAGAAAGTAGTGAGGATGGGATGGGGGAGATGAGCTCTTCTCATCCGGCGCAGAAAGTGCAACCGCTGCTGCGCTCTCTTAACAGTTGATGAGATGTTAGTCGACCAGGTCAGACTGTTAGTGATCTGCACCCCCAGGAACGTTGTGCTACTGACCACCTCCACATCGCTGTCATTGATGTGAAGTGGTGTGGGACTGTGCCGGGTTTTCCTGAAGTCGACGATAATCTCCTTTGTTTTCTCGACATTCAGGATCAGGTTGTTCGTATTGCACCAGTCCACCAGTTGTTTCACCTCCTCCCTGTAAGCCAGCTCATTATCGTCCCTGATGAGGCCCACCACTGTTGTGTCATCTGCGTACTTCATGATGTGGTTTGTACTAAACCTGGCACAACAGTCGTGAGTCATCAGGGTGAACAGCAGTGGACTCAGGACACAGCCCTGAGGGGAGCCGGTGCTTAGAGAGATGCACTTCATCATTATGCAGAGAGGGAGATTAGAGAGTAGGGGAGAGAGTGACAGTTCAGAGAGAGGGCAGCAGTAAGGATAGAGAGAGAGAGAAAGAGAGGGGAGAGAGGAGCTGCACCATTTGCCGTTTTATGTAGGTTTAGGACAAATCTAAGGCGGTAATGTTTTTGTTCTCAGGGTGTCTTTGTGAGTATGGGTCTTTCCTCCACAGAAGGTGGTGACGGCAGCGAATGTTATTGTCGCAGGGGAAAGTCAGATGCACTTCAGGCAAGCAAAGAGTGAATGGATACCGGGATCGCCGGGAGTTTGGGGTTGGAGCAACAGTCAGTCAGGTAAGCCGCGATCATATTGAGTGGTGAAGCAGAGAGGAGGAGTGGGGGGGGGGGGGGGGGGGGGTGACGTCAGACGCGATCTGTTGAACTAATTCCTCAACCTGTGGACAAAGGTCGCCCAGTCCAGTCCACCTTCAAACTGGGCACCAGACGCCCTGCGAGTGTCCCTGGAATTTGGCATTGCCTTGCTGAGTGAAACGGATTGAA
The DNA here is from genome assembly GCA_963514005.1 of Raja brachyura. Next base: position 270,469 of record CAUPSL010001220.1, on the reverse strand, counting down.
GGAACTAAGACAAACAACATGAGGTGGAGAGTTGGATCTGATGGAGTTTGCAACAATATCCCCTTTGCTGGAACAATGGCGCCCGCCGCTCCCAATTCCCATCCCTCAGTGTCTATTGTCACAATTCCCAGTCTTTGGAGTTTCTCAATCAATTCCCTGAATAAATCACAACCTGTCTGTCTGTCTCAGCAGGGATTTCACTCGGCTGATGTCATCTGTTTGTGAATCATTTCTAAATCTCTATTTTTAAACTCTGTTGAAACTTCACTGTCCCGGTGGAGACGCAAAATGGTATAAAATCTCCAGGAATGTTCTGCCCCAGCATTTAATTCCGAGACATTATCGGCAGCTCACGGGGACACGTCGCTGGGCACAGACAATGTGGGAGAAGCTGCGGGAATATTACGCCGTGCAGAAATTCCTGTACGTGATCATTGCTGCCGTTGGAGTCCCTGGTAAGTGAGCAGAACAATTCAAGTTTATAACTCCGTCCGTCCGTCCGTGTGTTAACTGGTGTTGACTTGATTCTCATCATGTTACACGTTCCCAACTGATGACCGTTGTACAAGAATATGGGAAGATTATCAATCCTCTCAGTGAAATATTTGTGAATTAACGCTGCTGCGATTTGTCTTATTTTCAGGCAGTTGAAACTAACCTACTTTTTCTCTCACTGCTGCCGGCCGGGAGCCACTAGAATGTTGTTCTTGCCTTCAGTGGCACCTTGCCCAGAGTTGTCCCAGTGCTCGGGACAGGCAGGCAGGCAGCTCTCTGGGACGGTGAGACTGGGAGAGAGGGGTTTACATTGTGAAGTTCACTGTGTGTGAGTTATTGATCAGAGTGAACAGCCGCTCCTGTGGACACTGTGTCTCACTCACTGTGGAGTCTGTCTGTCACAGTCGGATTCCATCGCTAGTTGGATCGATCACCTGGACGCGGAAGAGAGAGAGAGAGAGTGAGTGTGTGTGTGTGCGAGTGTGCATGTGTGTGTGTCTGTGTGTGCGTGTGCGTGTGTGTGCGTGTGTGTGTGCGTGTGTGTGTGTGTGTCTGTGTGCGTGTGCGCGTGTGTGCGTGTGTGTGCGTGCGTGCGTGTGTGTGTGCGTGTGTGTTGGTGTTGTTACTGAACTGAACGCACTGTAGAATGAATCCATTAACGGAGCCACTCTGCTGCTGCTGCCGGATTCCATTTTGTCCCCGCCATCCCGCAGGAAGCCTCCTCGTCCCCATCAGATGCCGAGTTCCCAGAGCCCTGGTTGCACGCGGCCGGTCACGGTTAAGTCTGTGAATCCGGCCCCATCAGAGACTGTGATCAGGTTTAACTATCGAAGGGACCATTGCGCCTGTTGTAGCGGGTGGCTGCTCCGTCCCCCCTCCCCCTCCCCGCCCGTCCTTTACCCCACCCGCCCGTCGCCTTATCTCTGCTCCCTGAAGCAGGCAGGCAGGCAGGTCGGGCACAGTCGGAGCCGGCTCTGACATTGTTAAACTTGCAGCAGCCGCGCACCCACCGACTCCAACACTCCTCACCTTGAGCTGAAAGTGGAGCCGGTGTTCAGCCCCGGAGACCGTGTTGAGTAAATGCCCAGTGTCCGTTCCCTTGTCTTTCCGCAGTGAATTTAGTGGCGATTGTGATCCTGTCCCGAGGAAAGTGCGGCCTCTCCACCTGCACCACTCGCTACCTGGTGGCCATGGCAGCGGCCGATCTACTGGCCGTCATCACCGAGGTCATTTTGTATCAGCTCCGATATCATTACTTTTATTGGAGTTCCCTGTCCATCACCCCTGTGTGCACTGTTATCATTGTACTGACGTTTGCAGCTACAGACTGTTCTGTCTGGTTCACCGTCACTTTCACCTTTGATCGCTTTGTCGCCATTTGTTGCCAGAAGCTGAAAACTAAATATTGCACCGGGAAAACTGCGGCTGCGGTTCTGGCAACAGCCGGCGTTCTGCTTTGTCTGAAAAACCTTCCCCGCTACTTCACACTGGAACCCCGGACAATCATCGACAATGTCCCGTGGGGCTGTGTCACGGTGGACAGTTATTACACTGACCCCGGGTGGGTGGCATTTGACTGGATCAACACGGTTTTAACTCCGTTCCTCCCTTTCGCTGTCATCCTGCTGCTCAACGCTCTGACAGTCCGCCACATTTTAGTGGCCAGTCGGGTCCGTAAGGGGCTGAGGGGTGAGAGCAAGGGGGAGAACCGCAGTGACCCGGAGATGGAGAGCAGGAGGAGGTCTGTGGTTTTACTCTTCACCATCTCCGGCAGCTTCATCCTCCTGTGGCTGACGCTGGTTGTAAACGTCATCTATTATCAGATCACAGGAATTGGAAATGATCGGAATGATTCTCAATATATCTTTAGCAACGTCGGGTTTTTGCTGAGGAATCTCAGCTGCTGCACCAACACATTTATTTACGCGGTGACCCAGTCCAAGTTCAGGGTGCAGGTGAAGAGCGCGGTGAAATATCCGCTCACCTCAGTGCCTCGGCTCATTAATAAATCCCCGCCATGACTGAGCGCATCAATCCCAGAGGCGGGCGGACGCAGTCAGTCTCTCCGCTCCGGGCTCCGGCTCCTGACATTCACCGCCGGAGCCATGAGGGAGGGAGTGAGGGAGGGAGGAGCTGGCCAAAGTTGACTGGAATTATACCCCGAGCAGGGATGAGAGAGAGAGAGTGGAACAACAATGTCAGGTATTTCTGGGAAATATATAGAAAGTGCAGGATGAGTTCACTCCAAACAGGAAGAAAGATTCCAAGGGAAGTAAGCAACGGGCGACCGTGGCTGACAAGGGAAGTCAGGGACAGTATAGTAATTTAGGCAGAGAAGTACAACGTAGCAAAGATGAGCGGGAAGCCGGAGGATTGAGTAATGTTTAAAGAGCAACAGAAGATAACCAAAAAGATAACCAAACCGGAGCTTAGAGTCTGGATAGACACCTGGAAGTATGATGTTGTGGCGATCAGTGAAACGTGGTTGCAGGAGGGCTGTGATTGGAAACTAAATATTCCAGCATTTCGTTGCTTCAGGTGTGATAGAATTGGAGGGGCAAGAGGTGGAGGTGTTGCATTGCTAGTCAGGGAAGATATTACAGCAGTGCTTTGGCAGGATAGATTGGAGGGCTCATCTAGGGAGGCTATTTGGGTGGAACTGAGAATTGGGAAAGGTGTAGCAACACTTATAGGGGTATATTAGAGACCGCCAAATAGGGAACGAGAATTGGAAGAGCAAATATGTAAAGAGATAGCAGATATTAGTAGTAAGCACAAGGTAGTGATTGTGGGAGATTTCAACTTTCCACACATAGACTGGGAAACACATTCTGTAAATGGGCTGGATGGTTTGGAGTTTGTAAAATGTGTGCAGGATAGTTTTTTGCAGCAATACATAGAGGTGCCTACAAGAGGAGGGGCAGTGCTGGACCTCCTGTTAGGAAATGAGACGGGACAGGTGGCGGAGGTATGCGTAGGGGAGCACTTCGGGTCCAGTGATCACAATACCATTAGTTTCAATATAATTATGGAGAAGGACAGAACTGTGCCTAGAGTTGAGATTTTTGATTGGAGAAAGGCTAACTTTAACGAGATGCGAGATGATTTAAAAGGAGTGAACTGGGACATTTTGTTTTATGGGAAAGATGTAGAGGAGAAATGGAGGACATTTAAAGGGGACATTTTAAGAGTACAAAATCTTTATGTTCCTGTTCGGTTGAAAGGAACCAGTAAAAATTGGAAAGAGCCCTGGTTTTCAAGGGAAATTGGACATCTTGTTCGGAAAAAGAGGGAGATCTACAATAATTATAAGCAGCATGAAGCAAATGAGGTGCTTGAGGAGTATAAGGAATGTAAAAAGAATCTTAAGAAAGAAATTAGAAAAGCTAAAAGAAGATATGAGGTTGCTTTGGCAAGTAAGGTGAAAGTAAATCCAAAGGGTTTCTACAGCTATATTAATAGCAAAAGGATAACAAGGGATAACATTGGTCCATTGGAGAGACCGTGTGGACAGGTATCTGCAGAGCCAAAAGAGATGGGGGAGATATTGAACAATTTCTTTTCTTCGGTATTCACCAAGGAGAAGGATATTGAATTATGTGAGGTAAGGGAAACTAGTAGAGTAGCTATGGATACTATGAGTTTCAAAGTAAAAGAAGTACTGGCACTTTTGAAAAATATAAAAGTGGATAAGTCTCCAGGTCCTGACAGGATATTCCCTAGGACATTGAGGAAAGTTAGTGTAGAAATAGCCGGGGCTATGACAGAAATATTTCAAATGTCATTAGAAACAGGAATAGTCCCCGAGGATTGGCGTACTGCGCATGTTGTTCCATTGTTTAAAAAGGGCTCTAAAAGTAAACCTAGCAATTATAGACCGGTTAGTTTGACTTCAGTGGTGGGCAAATTAATGGAAAAGATACTTAGAGATAATATATATAAGTATCTGGATAAAGAGGGTCTAATTAGGAACAGTCAACATGGATTTATGCCTGGAAGGTCATGTTTGACTAATCTTCTTGAATTTTTTGAAGAGGTTACTAGGGAAATTGACGAGGGTAAAGCAGTGGGTGTTGTCTATATGGACTTCAGTAAGGCCTTTGACAAGGTTCCTCATGGAAGGTTGGTTAAGAAGGTTCAACTGTTGGGTATAAATGTAGGAATAGCAAGTTGGATTCAACAGTGGCTGAATGGGAGAAGCCAGAGGGTAATGGTGGATGGCTGTTTGTCGGGTTGGAGGCAGGTAACTAGTGGGGTGCCTCAGGGATCTGTGTTGGGTCCTTTGTTGTTTGTCATGTACATCAATGATCTGAATGAAGGGGTGGTAAATTGGATCAGTAAGTATGCAGATGATACCAAGATAGGGGGTGTTGTGGATAAGGAAGAGGATTTCCAAAGTCTACAGAGTGATTTAGGCCAGTTGGAAAAATGGGCTGAAAGATGGCAGATGGAGTTTAATGCTGATAAATGTGAGGTGCTACACCTTGGCAGGACAAATCAAAATAGGACGTACATGGTAGACGGTAGGGAATTGAAGCATACAGTTGAACAGAGAGATCTGGGAATAACCGTGCATAGTTCCTTGAAGGTGGAATCCCATATAGATAGGGTGGTAAAGAAAGCTTTTGGAATGCTAGCCTTTATAAATCAGAGCATTGAGTATAGAAGCTGGGAGGTAATGTTAAAATTGTACAAGGCATTGGTGAGACCAAATCTGGAGTATGGTGTACAATTTTGGTCTCCCAATTATAGGAAGGATGTCAACAAAATAGAGAGGGTACAGAGGAGATTTACTAGAATGGTGCCGGGGTTTCAACAGCTAAGTTACAAAGATAGGTTGAATAAGTTTGGTCTTTATTCTCTGGAGCGCAGAAGGTTAAGGGGGGACTTGATAGAGGTCTTTAAAATGATGAGAGGGATAGACAGAGTTGATGTGGACAAGCTTTTCCCTATGAGAATAGGGAAAATTCAAACAAGAGGACATGACTTTAGAATTAACGGACAGAGGTTTAGGGGTAACATGAGGGGGAACTTCTTTACTCAGAGAGTGGTAGCGGTGTGGAATGAACTTCCAGTGGAAGTGGTGGCGGCAGGTTCGTTGGTAACAATTAAAAATAAATTGGATAGGCATAGTGATGAGAAGGGTGTGGAGGGTTATGGTATGAGTGCAGGCAGGTGGGACTAAGGGGGAAAAAAAAGTTGTTCGGCATGGACTTGAAGGGCCGAGATGGCCTGTTTCCGTGCTGTAATTGTTATATGGTTATATGGTTATATGTGCCCTGAGGTGTACCACTCAACACTGGATCGTCCAGCGTGGGGGAGTTTACATCACCCCGATGCGGGAGCTTGATTGCCTCGACGTGGAGGGCCAAAATGCCACCGGCTACGGGAGTCAAGAATGTCCCGTCAACGGAGGGCTCGAGGCCCCTGACCGCGGAAGAACAAAGGGAAGAGACTTGAACTTTATTTCGCCTTCAATCACATTGAGGAGTGTGTAGGAATCAGTGCAGCGGATGTTCATGTGAAAATGTGTTTTGGGTGATCTGCCACTTTTTATTGATAGGACTGACTTGGCAAATGAAATTCCTTGTATGTTGCAAAACATACTTGGCAAATAAAGTTCCGTTCTGATTCGTTCTTGCCTTCTCCCCATATCCCCTGACTCCGCTATCTTTAAGAGCCCTATCTAGCTCTCTCTTGAAAGCATCCAGAGAAGCGGCCTCCACCGCCCCCTGAGGCAGAGAATTCCACAGACTGACAACTCTGTGTGAAAAAGTGTTTCCTCATCTCCGTTCTTAAACTGTGTCCCCTGGTTCTTGATTCTCCAACATCGGGAACATGCTTCCTGCCTCTAACAGGTCCAAACCCTTAATAATCTTATATGTTCAGGGCTGTCATGTAACATTTTTTCACTGTTGCCAGCCGGGCAACTTAGGCAGCTTTTTAGGTTGCCAAATGACAGTTTAGGTTGTCATTTAAGACGGCTTGCATGACCCGTGTGATAATGTGCTTAGACGATGTGTGTAGTTACCAGTCGGAATTATGCGCAATTAAACATTCAGCTTATTATTTCTGCTTCAAATCAATTCACAAACTAAACATATTCATCAATCAAGACATGATATATACCACAATGACATGCAGCAAAATTATAATACAGTATCTCATCTCTTTTTACACATTGCAATGAATGCAATTTCAATTATTTCCTTCCACTTCCAATCACAATTGTGGTTGGATGATTCAGTGTATGACTAACCTGTGTCTAGGTGGGTTACACAAAAAAAGCTGGAGAAACTCAGCGAGTGCAGCAACATCTAAGGAGCGAAGGAGATAGGCGACGTTTCGGGTCGAGACCCTTCTTCCTCGCATTGCAAACAGTGTGGATATTAATGCCCAGTTGGAGAATTGCACAGTGTGGCGGTGGATGGCCAGTCAGTACTGATAGTCCGGCTGGGGTCTGAACTGGGAGGCAGGGAATTGGAGCTGGAATCCACGAGGTATGAGATGCAGGCGCAGCAGGCCCCGAGGAAGCAGATGTGGCTGTGATATCGAGTCTGGGTGAGGATGTGGTCGTAGAGTTGTGTCTCGGTGGGACTAGGGGAAAATAAATGGTCGGCACAGACTGGAAGGGCCGAGAAGGCCTGTTTCCGTGTTGTAATTGTTATATGGTTATATGGTGTGTATATATTTATCTAATGGTATATGGACACACTGATCTGTTCTGTAGTCAAGCCTACTATGTTCTGTTGTGCTGAAGCAAAGCAAGAATTTCATTGTCCTATCAGGGACGTATGACAATAAACTCTCTTGTGTCTCTTGACGGCGACCCCTCACCAAGATGGCCGCCGTCAACCTCTCATATTGAGACGGCCGCCGTCAACCCCTCACCAAGATGGCCACCGGCTGCCGACCAATCAGCGGCGCCAACCTCACCTGCCCCGGGCCGAGTCTCCCCATCGACCGCATCAAAATGGCGGCGGTGAAGCGGCAGTTGGTGACGTCGCTGCGGACGGAGCTGAGGTAAATAATGTTGTAAATAAATCAGCAGCGGAGCGGGGTCGTCAATGTGGGGGAGAAGTGAGGTCATCACCACATAAACTACACGTGTGTGTGTGTGTGTGGGGGAACTGGGGTCAAACTCCCCCGTTATAAACCTCCCCCTCTTATTCACTGAGGTCAATAACGTTGTAAATCAGCAGCGGAATAAGAGAAATAAACCCGGTAAATCTGGGGGAGACAGACAGAGCTGAGGTAAATCTCCACATAAACTACACGTCTGTAAATCTCCACATAAACTACACGTCTGTAAATCTCCACATAAACTACACGTCTGTAAATCTCCACATAAACTACACGTCTGTAAATCTCCACTTCAACTACACGTCTGTAAATCTCCACATAAACTACACGTCTGTAAATCTCCACATAAACTACACGTCTGTAAATCTCCACATAAACTACACGTCTGTAAATCTCCACTTCAACTACACGTCTGTAAATCTCCACATAAACTACACGTCTGTAAATCTCCACATAAACTACACGCCTGTAAATCTCCACATAAACTACACGTCTGTAAATCTCCACATAAACTACACGTCTGTAAATCTCCACATAAACTACACGTCTGTAAATCTCCACATAAACTACACGTCTGTAAATCTCCACTTCAACTACACGTCTGTAAATCTCCACATAAACTACACGTCTGTAAATCTCCACTTCAACTACACGTCTGTAAATCTCCACATAAACTACACGTCTGTAAATCTCCACATAAACTACACGTCTGTAAATCTCCACATAAACTACACGTCTGTAAATCTCCACATAAACTACACGTCTGTAAATCTCCACATAAACTACACGTCTGTAAATCTCCACTTCAACTACACGCCTGTAAATCTCCACATAAACTACACGTCTGTAAATCTCCACATAAACTACACGTCTGTAAATCTCCACATAAACTACACGTCTGTAAATCTCCACATAAACTACACGTCTGTAAATCTCCACTTCAACTACACGTCTGTAAATCTCCACATAAACTACACGTCTGTAAATCTCCACTTCAACTACACGTCTGTAAATCTCCACATAAACTACACGTCTGTAAATCTCCACATAAACTACACGTCTGTAAATCTCCACTTCAACTACACGTCTGTAAATCTCCACTTCAACTACACATAATCTCCAAATAAACTAAACGTCTGGGGAAGTAAACCTGGCAAATCCGGGGGAGACCTGAGATAAATGTCCACATATAATACGTGTCTGTAAATCTCCACATAAACTACACGTCTGGGGGGAAAACTGGGGTAAATAAGATAAACTCACCGTCTATAAACATCTCCCTCTCTCTGCTCCCTCTGAAAAGAATCACTAAATCACCACATAAACTACACGTCTGGGGGGGAAACTGGGGTAAATATTGTTATAAACCCACAGTAGCAATGTTACAAAATTGTGAGATTTTAAACATCATCTGCAATTTATCCCATCAGATGAAGCGTAAAAAGATGTTTAATTTGACACCTAATTCACTTTCATATCTTCAGTATTAAAAAAGTTATGGCCATTTTCATACATGGAAATTAGCATCTTGTTCCCCATTGCCTTTCCATTGACTTAACACAAAAGCTGTGATATAGAACAGTCAAAATGCCATAACTTTCTTAAAAATTCAGAAAACTCAACAAAATGTTCAGTTATTATAGATTGAAGCATTCTGAAAGAAATATGAAACAATCTTACTTGGATGACCAGAAATTAAAGCATATAATTAGTTAGTTATCTAATTGTAGCTAATTACAAAATTCAATTACTAGATCTAAACATCTATCCATTTCTTAAGAAATGATAAACATTTTTAAATTGCCTAAGTGTCCAAATAACATTCACTCAATAATCCGCAATATAACAAGATTTAAAAATTTAATTTAAATTAATGATGCCTGTAAATTAATGGCAATTTAAATCAACTTGCGAGTGGGTTATAGTGGAATGCAGTGGATTGGGACGTTGCGGTTTGCGGTGAAGTCGGTATGAAAACCACTGGCGGTTCATACATTTTTTTGTCCCCTTTTCGCAACATGAAAATTTTATTAAATGCTTCCTAAGAACCACATTTTTATGTAAAAATAAACTGTGTACCTTCTTTTATCGCCTACGTTAGGTCTGTTCTGCTGTCGGTGTTCAGAGCTTTAGAAGATGATTTTTAAACTACTCTAGTTAATAAATAATCTAGCGTAGTTTAAAAATAGCTTCATGAATGAAATGTCAGAGTGATTTCTCTTTAGCGATGAAGTCACCCGACATGGATCGATTTGGACTGTCTGGAGAAAAACAACATTTTAAACACGCCCCCCTCTGAAAGGCGCCAAAGTCACACACACAGGGAGCGGCAGAACTGCAGTGCCGCTAAAGGTAGGCATTGCAACATACCTACAGATATCACACGGGGAATTACAGACCAATTAGTCTAACATCGGTAGTGGGGAAACTGCTAGAGTCAGTTATTAAAGATGGGATAGCAGCACATTTGGAAAGTGGTGAAATCATTGGACAAATTCAGCACGGATTTACGAAAGGTAAATCATGTCTGATGAATGTTATATAATTTTATATGGATGTAACTTGTAGAGTGGATAAGGGAGTACCAGTGGATGTGTTATATCTTGACATTCAGAAGCCTTTCGACAAGGTCCCGCATAAGAGATTAGTAGACAAACTTAGTATACAAGCACACAGTATTGGGGGTTCAGAATTGATGTGGATAGAGAACTGGCTGGCAGACAGGAAGCAAAGTGTAAGAGTAAATGGGTCCTTTTCAGAATGGCAGGCAGTGACTAGTGGGGTTCCGCAAGGCTCAGTGCTGGGACCCCAGCTATTTACAATATATATTAATGATCTGGATGAGGGAATTGAATGCAACATCTCCAAGTTTGCGGGTGAGCCGAAGCTGGGGGGCAGTGTTAGCTGTGAGGAGAATGCTAGGAGGCTGCAAGATGACTAGGATAGGTTGGGTGAGTGGGCAAATGCATGGCAGATGCAGTATAATGTGGATAAATGTGAGGTTATCCACTTTGGTGGCAAAAACAGGACAGTAGACTACTATCTGAATGGTGGCTGATTAGGAAAAGAGGAGATGCAATGAGATCTGGATGTCATGTAACACCAGTCATTGAAAGTAGGCATACAGGTGCAGCAGGCAGTGAAGAAAGCGAATGGTATGTTGGCATTCATAGCAAAAGGATTTGAGTACAAGAGCAGGGAGGTTCTACTGCAGTTGTACAGGGTCTTGGTGAGACCACACTGGAAATGCGTACAGTTTTGGTCTCCTAATCTGAGGAAAGACATTCTTGCCATGGAGGGAGTACACCAGACTGATTTCTGGGATGGCAGGACTTCCACATGAGGAAAGACTGGATAGACTTGGCTTGTACTCGCTGGAATTTAGAAGATTGAGGGGGGATCTTATAGAAACTTACAAAATCCTTAAGGGGTTGGACAGGCTCGATGCAAGAAGATTGTTCCCGATGCTGGGGAGGTCCAGAACAAGGGGTCACACAGTTCAAGGATAAGGGGGAAGTCTTTTAGGACCGAGACGAGAAGATAATTCTGTGGAATTCACTACCATAGAAGGTAGTTGAGGCCAGTTCATTGGCTATATTTAAGAGGGAACTAGATGTGGCCCTTGTAGCTGAAGGGATCAGGGGGGTATTTTATGGATTTTAACATTTAAAAGTAAAAGTGGATAGGTATATGGACAGGAAGGGAATGGAGGGGTATGGTCCGACTGCAGGTAGATGGGACTAGGGGAAAATAAATGGTCGGCACGGACTGGAAGGGCCAAGAAGGCCTGTTTCCGTGCTGTAATTGTTATATGGTTATATGGGTAGGGAGAGAAGGCAGATACAGGATACTGAGTTGGATGATCAGCCATGAACATATTGAATGGTGGTGCAAGCTCGAAGGGCCGAATGGCCTACTCCTGCACCTATTTTCTATGATTCTATGTTTCTTTGATTCAGTTAACTTTGTTTAACTTCATTTTAATTTTGTTCAGAGGGAGAGAGAGAGAGCGAGAGAGACAGAGGGGGTGGGGGGGGGGGGGGGGAGAGAGACTCTCATTCCCAGCCTAGATCTTAGGTTATGAGCCTGTGTCTTGAGTTTCTGGCCTTAGAAGCCTTGTTCTTGGCCTAGTTGTTAGGCTTTGAGGCTGAGTCTAGATTTGTAGGCCTCAAAGCCTCATTCCAGGCCTAGATCTTAGGCTTTGAGCCTGTTTCTTGATTTTCGGGCCTCAGAAGTCTGGTTCTTGGCCTAGTTGATAGGCCCGGAGCCTGGGCCTGGGTTAGCGGGAATCTACCCCATGGCAGGGCAAGTGTGTGGCCAGTTCAAAGGCCCGGGTAAAGGAGAGGGGGGAGAGAGACAGGGGGAGAGAATGAGAGACAGAGACAGAGAGAGAGAGAGAGAGAGAGAGAAAGAGAGACAGAGAATGTGAGAGAGAGACAGAGAATGTGAGAGAGACGGGGAGGGAAAGAGAATGAGAGATGAGAGAATGAGAGAATGCAGATGATGTTTTAATTTATATCACAAAACCGGAGTTCAGTATTCCCAAGCTATTTAATGTTATAACTAAATTTGGCACATTTTCTGGATATAGAATTAACTGGAATAAAAGTGATATTATGCCTATAACCGGAATAAGATCAAATATATTGCAACAATATCCTCTAAAAATAGTTACGGACAAATTTAAATATTTAGGTATTAATGTATCTAAATCCTATAACTCATTAATTAAATCTAATTATCCCCAATTATTAGATAAACTTAGAAAAAATATTTTATATTGGAAAACACTTCCTATATCTATGATTGGTAGAATAAATGCTATAAAAATGATCTTTTTACCACAACTGTTATATTTGTTTCAAGCTATTCCCTTTTATCTCCCGAAAAGTTTAAAGAAAAAATAGATAACATCATTCATAGTTTTATTTGGGATTATAAAAATCATAGAATAAGTAAAAAACATTTATGTAAATCCAAAATAAATGGAGGATTAGCACTTCCAAATTTTTTGTACTATTTTTGGGCAGTCCAGATTAAGAATATGAATTTTTGGTGGGTAAATTTGGATTATGAACCAACGTGGTTAAAGATGGAAAATGAAGATTGTTTACCTTTTAATGTGGGTTCAATTCTTTTTGCGCCAAGAGAAGTACAAAAAAAAATTATAGGGACAACCCTATTCATAACAATAAACGTATTTGGAAACAAATAGTCAAGACTTTATGTTTGGATAATTTGTCCTTTAACCTGCCAATTATGAATAACCCTTTATTTAAGCCCTCTATATTAGATAGGGGGGTTTAGACATTGGGATGATTTAGGAATTAATTGGATAGAACACCTGTATAGAAAGGGAAAATTTCTCCCATTTCAGGAGTTACAAGAAATTTATGGATTACCATCACATAATTTGTTTAGGTATTTACAAATTAGAGATTATATTAAGTCTAACACACAAGATTATAAAAATAAAGCACCAGGATTATTAGATGAAGTGTTTAATAAACATCCAAATGCAGAAAAAATAATAGCTTATATATATAACATTATTTTGGATAGGGAGAACCCAACAACAGAAATATATCGTCAAGCATGGGAAAATGAAATTGGTTTATCTATAACGAAAGAATCTTGGGAAGAAAGTTTACAACGCATACATCGTTGTTCATTAAACGCTAGGCATACATTGATACAATTTAAAGTATTATATAGGTTACATTATTCAAAAACCAAATTAAATAGAATTTTTCCTAATGTCTCTCCTATTTGTGATAAATGTCAGAATTCAGAGGCTAATTTAACACATGGTTTTGTAACGTGTTCAAAACTTAGTTATTATTGGACAGAAATCTTTAGAATTATATCTGAAGTTCTTAGAGTTAAACTGGATCCAGAACCAAAGTTAATAATATTAGGAATTCCGGACTCAAAATTGGTATTAACAGTAAATCAAAGAATCTTCTTTGATTACTGTTTGATAATAGGAAAAAAAATAATATTGAAATTTTGGAAGGGAACATTATCCCCCATAATTAAAATGTGGACAGCAGAGATGTTGGAGACTTTGTATTTGGAAAGAATCAGATTTGTCCTAATGGACAAATGTGAAATCTTTGAACAAATATGGTCTCCATATATACAATATATGAAGGGCTAGCTGTTCTTGGCATTACAACTCAATGGGTACTAGACAGGATTTGATGAAAAAAAATGTATTTTCAAACTGGGATTTGTATGCACGTCTCTGTAATATGATGTTATATTTACAATATATTTTGTTGTTTCTATCTTAAAAATTTATATAATACCATATATTGTTCTTAAAGGGGAATTATATATATATATATATACTGAATAGATATATATTAAGTAGTGTTTGTATTCTTTTTCTTTTTTTCTTTGACTTTCTATTTTTTTTATATATTATTCAATCACAACTTTTTTTTTTCTTTTGATTTAAAACCTATTCTTTTTTCTTTTTTTCTTTCTAAAAAACAGAAGATAATAATAGTCAATGTGATAGTTGTACATTTACTGAATTAAGTTGGTATTTGTAAATCTGTTTTATTATTTGGAAATGACTAATTCTAATAAATATATTATCAAAAAAAAAGAGAATGTGAGAGAGACGGGGAGGGAGAGAGAATGAGAGAGAGAGAGAGAGAGAGATGTGGAGGGGGGGGGAAGAAACAGATTCAAATATCAATCAAACAGAAAAAGCTCGAATGCTGGTTGAGTGACAAATCAGTTTTCTCTCTCTGACTCTGTGTCTCTCTCTATATCTCTCCCTCTCTGTCTCTCTCTCCCTCTCCCTCTCCCTCTCCCTCTCCCTCTCCCTCTCCCTCTCTCTCTCAAGCAGAATCAATTATCTCACAGAGATCGGTCTCTGACATTGTGACCTCAGTGGAACTCTCCTCGCCCTGTCACGCTCTCTCCATCCACTCCCTCTCTCTCTCCCCTCTCTACTGAAATGATGGACTAGAGGGGAGAAGAGGATGGGGAGAAGAGGAGAGGGGAGGGGAGCGGAGGGGATGAAACTGGAATCTAGACAAACGCACTACCTGATACATTTAAGATTGCTTGCGTTAAATATTGGATGAATTATCTACATTCAAACAGGTCTGATTGACTTAACCCTCTCTCCCTCCCTCTCTCTCTCTCTCCCAATAAAGTAATTCATTAATTGTTTCTCAGGGTCGGTCGATTCCAATGCCGTATCTTATTTCTTCACACTGGAAAGTTAGTTTGGATGAGAGAGAGAGAGATGGCGAGAGAGAGAGAGAGAGTGGGAGAGGGAGAGAGAGAGAGGGGAGAGTGAGCGGGTGGAGAGAGAGAAGGGGAGAGAGAAGAGGAGAGAGGCAGAGAGAGAGAGAGATTGGGAGAGAGAGGGGGGTGGAGAGACAGAGGGAGAGGGGGATTGAATGAATGAGTGTGTGAGAAGGTTTGAGAGTTGAGAGGAAATGTGATCTAACTCTGAATCTCAATAATCTATCATGTATATAATCCCCCTCCCTCTTGCTCCATCGCTCTCTCTCTCTCTCTCTCTCTCTCTCTCGTGCTCTCTCTCTCTCTCTGTGTTTCTCTGTCTCTCTTTCTCTCTCGGTGTTTCTCTGTCTCTGTCCCTCTCTAACTCTCTCTGTCTCTCCCTCTCTCTCTGTCCCTCTCTCTCCCCTCTGTGTGTGTCTGTGTGTGTGTGTGTGTCTCTCTCTCTCTCTCCTCTCCCCCCCCCCCCCCCAAGTCGCACTAGCTTCTCATTTTCACACTACAAACAGCTTACAATGGCCAGTTTCCTTTATCATCGATACGTTTTTGCATATCTTTCATTCATTGTTCTTTATCTGTCCACATCACCGTCTATATCTCTCGTTTCCCTGATCCCTAACCAGTCTGAAGAAGGGTGTAAACTTGAACAAAACCAAAATAATGTTATTTGGTAATTGCAGAACAAATACAGAAGCGAATTTAAAGATAAATGGGGTTGAAATTGAACGAGTTCATGAAAATACATTTCTTGGGGTTGTAATGGATGAGAGAATCAGCTGGAAATCACACATTAAACATGTGCAATCTAAACTGTCAAAAAGCATTTCTGTATTACACAAAGTCAAGCAGGTTCTGGATCACAAATCACTCCACATTCTCTACTGTTCACTAATCTTACCCTATTAAAATTACTGTGCAGAAGTCTGGGGCAATAACTATAAAAGTTCGCTACATTCATTAACAATTCTGCAACAAAGAGCAATACGCATTATTCACAATGTCAGGTATCTGGATCACACTAATTCATTATTCTTACAGTCAAAATGATTAAAAGTAGCAGATTTGGTTGCATTTAAAACAGCACAGATAATGTTTAGGGCCAAACATAAAAACTTACCTGGAAATATACAAAAATTATTCAATGTTTAATCAAATTTAGGACAGGTGTCCTAAACTTCCTGAGGCACAACTTCCATCATTGTTCAGCTTCTGTCAAGGAAGAGCTGTATTTCACCCTCGTTAGACCTCATCTGAACTACGCAGTTGCAGCTTGGGACCCATACACAGATAAAAACATTTCATCCATTGAACGTGTCCAAAGACAGGCCGCTCGATTTGTTACAAACACCTACGAGAGAGAAGCGAGTGTCACCAAACTTCTGAATTCTCTGGGGTGGAACCCTCTCCAAGACAGACGTGAAGCTCACCGTTTGACCTGTTTTTACAAAATGTTAAATGGTCAGCTAGACATAGAACACAAGACCTGCACCAACCCCAAACCAATTAGGAGCAGACGAGGGCATTCGATCCAATTTGTGGTCCCAGCCACGAAGACAGATGTGTACAGTACTTCGTTCTTCCCACGCACTATTAAAGCAAGGAATAATCTCTACCAAACCACGGTTGCCCAGCCAGATGAAACTAAATTTAAAGTGGCACTTTCTTCCCAATAACCCTCTCTGGCTTAACCCCTCCCTTCACCAACTCCAGTTTAAATTCCAGTTGGAATATTTTGGAGGACCAAGTAACCAAGACCAAGAACCAACCAAGAATGAGCGAGTGGAGAGTTCTAATTTAAGAAAAATATTTAATTTTAAGGTACAAAGAGTCCGCATGACCAGAAACACTTTTTGTATTTCGGTCTGTGTAGTGGGATTGTGGAACAGTTTGAATGTGGAGTTAAAGCAATGTCCAAACTTGAACCAGTTCACAATGACATACAATCTACTTTTTTTAACAAGGTACAGGGATGAAGGGGATGGTTGACAAACAGGGGTTAATATTTATTTATTTTATTTATTGTTTATTTCTGTTTTTTGGTTACTTCAGAACCATATAACAATTACAGCACGGAAGCAGGCCCTCTTGGCCCTTCCAGTCCGTGCCGAACATCTATTTTCCCCTAGTCCCATCTATCTGCACTCAGACCATACCCCTCCATTCCCTTCCCATCCATATACCTATCCACTTTACTTTTAAATGTTAAAATCGATCCTACCTGCACCACTTCAGCTGAAAGCTCATTCCACACAGCCACCACTCTCTGAGTAAGGAAGTTCCCACCTCATGTTACACCTAAACTTCTGTCCCTTAATTCACATGTCATGCCCTCTTGCTTGAATCTTCCCTACCCTCAATGGAAAAATCTTATCCACGTTAACTCTGTCTATCCCTTTCATCATTTTAAAGACGCCAATCAAGTCCCACCTTAACCTTCTATGCTCCAAAGAATAAAGACCTAACTTGTTCAACCTTTCTCTGTAACTTAGTTGCTAGAACCCAAACAACATTCTAGTAAATTTCCTCTGTACTTTCTCTATTTTGTTGACATCCTTCCTATAATTAGGAGATCAAAATTGTACACCATACTCCAGAATTGGTCTCACCAATGCCTTGTACAATTTTAACATTACTTCCCTACTCCTGTATTCAATGCTCTGATTTATAAAGGCCAACACACCAAAAGCTTTCTTTACCACCCTATCTACATGTGATTCCACCTTCACTGAACTATGCACAGTTATTCCTAGATCACTCTGTTCCACAGCATTCCTCAATCCCCTACCATTTACCATGTATGTCCTATTTTGATTTGTCCTGCCAAGATGTAGCACCTTACACTTATCAGCATTAAACTCCATCTGTCATCTTTCAGCCCACTCTTCCAAATGGCCCAAACCTCTCTGTTGACTTTGAAAATCTACTTCATTATCCACAAGACTACCTATCTTAGTATCATCTGCATACTTACTTATCCAATTTTCCACCCCATCATCCAGATCATTGATGTATATGACAAACAACAGTGGACCCAACACAGATCGCTGAGGCACCCCACTGGTCACCGGCTTCCAACCTGACAAACAGCCATCCACCATTCCTCTCTGGCATCTCCCATTCAGCCACTGTTGAATCCATCTTGCTACTCCACCATTAACACCCAAAGATTGAACCTTCTTAACCAACCTTCCATTGGGAACCTTGTCAAATGCCTTACTGATATCCATATAGACAACATCCACTGCTTTACCCTCATCAATTTCTCTAGTAACTTCTTCAAAAAATTCAAGAAGTTTTGTCAAACATGACCTTCCAGGCACAAATCCATGTTGAGTGTTGCTGATCAGACCCTGTTTATCCAGATGCTTGCATATATTATCTCTAAGTATCCTTTCCATTAATTTGCCCACCACTGACGCGGACAACGAACAGGTCTATAATTGCTAGGTTTATTCTTTGAACCCTTTATAAACAATGGAACAACATGCGCAGTACGCCAATCCTCCGGCACTATTCCCGTTTCTAATGACATTTAAAATATTTCTGTCATAGCCCCTGCTATTTCTACACTAACTTCCCTCAATGTCCTAGGGAATATTCTGTCAGGTCCTGGAGACTTATTTACTTTTATATTTTTCAAAAGTGTCAGTACTTCCTCCTCTTTGAATCTCATAGCTACTCTGCTTTTCTCCCTTACCTCACACAGTTCAATATCCTTCTCTTTGGTGAATACTGAAGAAAATAAATTGTTCAATATCTCCCCCATCTCTTTTGGCTCTGCCGATAGCTGTGCATTCTGGCTCTCTAATGGTTCAATTTTATCCCTCGTTATCATTTTGCTATTAATTTAGCTGTAGAAACCCTTTGGATTTACTTTCACCTTTCTTGCCAAGGCAACCTCATATAGAAACAGAGAAACATAGAAATTAGGTGCAGGAGTAGGCCATTTGGCCCTTCGAGCCTGCACCGCCATTCAATATGATCATGGCTGATCATCCAACTCAGTATCCCGTACCTGCCTTCTCTCCTTACCCTCTGATCCCCTTAGCCACAAGGGCCACATCTAACTCCCTCTTAAATATACCCAATGAACTGGCCTCAACTACCCTCTGTGGCAGAGAGTTCCAGAGACCCACCACTCTCTGTGTGAAGAAATTCCTTCTCATCTCGGTCCTAAAGGATTTCCCCCTTATCCTTAAGCTGTGACCCCTTGTCCTGGACCTCCCCAACATCTTCCTGCATCTAGCCTGTCCAACCCCTTAAGAATCTTGTAAGTTTCTATAAGATCCCCTCTCAATCTCCTAAATTCTAGAGAGTATAAACCTTCTTTTAGCTTTTAGCTTCTTCTTCTTTTAGCTTTTCTTATTTCTTTCTTAAGATTCTTTTTACACTCTTTGTACTTCTCTAGCACCTCATTTACTCCATGCCTCCTATAATTATTGTAGATATCTCCCTTTTTTCGAACCAAGTGTACAATTTCTCTTGAAAACCATGGCTCATTCCAATTTTTACTATTTCCTTTCAACCGAACAGGGACATAAAGATTCTGTACTCTTCCAATTTCCCCTTTAAATGTCCTCCATTTCTCTTCTACATCCTTCCCATAAAACAAAATGTTCCAATTCTCTCCTTTTAAATCCTTACGCATTTCCTCAAAGTTAGCCAATCAAAAATCTCAACCTTAGGTCCAGTTCTGACTCTCTCCATAATTACATTGAATCTAATGGTATTGTGATCACTGGTTCCGAAGTGCTCACCAACGCATACCTCTGTCACCTGACCTGCCTCATTTCCTACCAGGAGATCCAGCACTGCCCCTTCTCTGGTCGATACCTCTATATATTGCTGCAAAAAACTATCCTGCACACATTTTACAAACTCCAAACCATCCAGCCCATTTACAGAATGTGTTTCCCAGTCTATTTTTGGAAAATTGAAATCTCCCACAATCACTACCTTGTGCTTACTACTGATGTATCTGCTATCTCCTTGCATATTTGCTCTTCCAATTCTCGCTCCCCATTTGGTGCTCTATAATGCACCCCTAAAAGTGTTGCTACAACGTTCCCACTTCTCAGTTCCACCCAAATAGCCTCCCTGGACGAACCCTCTAATCTATCCTGCCAAAGCTCTGCTGTAATATCTTCTCTGACAAGCAATGCAACACCTCCACCTCTGGTCCCTCCAATTATATCACACCTGAAGCAACAAAATCCTGGAATATTTAGTTTCCAATCACAGCCCTCCTGCAACCATGTTTCACTGATTGCCACATCATATTTCCAGGTGTCAATCCAGGCTCTAAGTTCATCCACCTTTCTTACAATGCTCCTAGCATTAAAATATACATATTTTAGAAACCCACCATCTGTTACTCTCTGTTTATTATCTTTTTCCTCTTTCCAACCTACATTTTGGGTCCGAGTGCTTCCCTTCTCTGCCTCTTGCTCCACACCCTGTACCCTAGCCCCCTCTACCCGAGTCCCTCCCCCCAGCCTTTCTAGTTTAAATACATATTACTTGTATGTGTTTATGTGTTTATAGGTTGTATGCATATATATATGTCCGTATACATCTGGGGTACGTCTATGTTTAAGTTGTCTGGGGTACGTGTATGTTTAAATTGTATATCAAATGAATGATTAGCTATAGTAGATTATATATTGTATATTATGTTACATATTACATTACTATTGATGCATTATCATTATTATTATTAGCAATGTTATTAATAATGGTGATAATATTAATTATTATTTAATTAATTAGTAAATATGGAAGAAGGGTTTAGGGAGAAGGGGTGAGATTAAATAAATGATTCTTCTTCTCGCTCCTTTTTGAGCTTGTAAAGAAGAAGGGTTGGACATTTAAATGTTGCTTTATGCTTTTCATTGTTTTGCAAATATTGCCCGGAATGTCCAATTGTTTGACTATTGCGATTTTGCTGTTGTAATTTATTTCTATTTATGTCTTTACTTGTCCGGAACAAATAAATAAATAAATAAATAAAGGGTCATAGGCGGCCATCTTTAATACTGGCAGTCCCCATTGAAGTCAATGCGAGTGAAGTCATATTGGTGTCACCTCCTGCACCCACGCAGAACTGACTGACTTTATCCATTTCACCACCAACTTCCATCCGGCACTCAAATATACCTGGACCATTTCTGACATTTCCCTACCATTCCTTGACCTCACCATCTCTATTGCAGGCGACACACTCCTGACTGACATCCACTACAAACCAACTGACTCCCACAGCTACCTGGATTGCTCTTCCTCCCACCCTGCTTCCTGTAAGGACTCCATCCCCTATTCCCAATTCCTCTGACTACGCCACATCTGCTCCCAAGATGACGTGTTCCACACCAGGTCATCGCAAATGTCTTCGTTCTTCAGAGAACGGGGTTTCCCCTCCCCCACTATAGATGAGGCTCGCACCAGGGTCTCCTCCATACCCTGCAACACTGCCCTCTCTCCCCATTCCCCCACTCACAACAAGGGCCGAGTCCCCCTGGTCCTCACCTTTCACCCCACCAGCCAGCGCATACAACAGATAGTCCTCCGCCAGTTTCGCCACCTCCAACGTGACCCCTCCACTCGCCACATCTTCCCATCTCCCCCCCCATCTGCCTTCCTCAAAGACCGCTCCCTCTGCAACTCCCTCGTCAATTCTTCCCTTCCCTCCCGCTCCACTCCTTCCACGGGCACTTTCCCTTGCAACCGCAAGAGATGCTACACTTGTCCCTTTACCTCCCCCATCCACTCCTTTCAGGGACCCAAGTAGTCATTCCAAGTCCGACAGATGTTCACCTGCACCTCCTCCAACCTCATCTACTGCATCCGTTGCTCCAGATGCCAGCTGATCTACATTGGTGAGACCAAGCAGAGGCTAGACGATCGTTTCGCCGAACACCTCCGCTCGGTCCACAATAACCAACACGACCTCCCGGTGGCTCAGCACTTCAACTCCCCCTCCCACTCCGTATCCGACCTCTCGGTCCTGGGCCTCCTCCATGGCCAGAGTGCCCAACACCACAAGTTTGAGGAACAGCACCTCATATTCCGCTTGGGGAGTCTGCATCCTCTGGGCTTAAACATTGAATTTTCTCAATTCTGTTAACCCAGACTGCCCCCTCCCCTCCCCACCTCTCCCTCAGCCTTCAGGCCTGGCATTCCTTCTCCATCTCCCCCCCCCCCCCCCAAGTCGCACTAGCTTCTCATATTCACACCACAAACAGCTTACAATGGCCTGCTTCCTTTAACGCCAATACTTTTTTGCATATCTTTCACTCATTGTTCTTTATCTCTCCATATCACTGTTTATATCTCTCGTTTCCCTGATCCCTGACCAGTTTGAAGAAGGGTCTCGTCCCGAAACGTCGCCTATCTCCTTCGCACCTTAGATGCTGCTGCACCCGCTGAGTTTCTCCAGCTTTTTGTGTAACCCCCGAGTGAAGTCATAGGTGGCCATCTTTAATACTGGCAGCCCCCATTGAAGTCAATGCGAGTGAAGTCAGTCTGAAGAAGGGTCTCGACTCAAAACGTTACCTGTCTCCTTCGCTCCTTAGATGCTGCTGCTGCACCCGCTGAGTTTCTCCAGCTTTTTGTGTAACCCTCGACTCTCCGGCATCTGCAGTTCCTTCTTTAACACGCGAGTGAAGTAATTGGCGGCCATTTTAAATACGGCTGCCTGGCCGGGCGGGGGGGGGGCGCGCTGCGCATGCGTCACCCTCAGCGCACGCCCCGCCCCCTCGTCACTGCCCACTGTCGTCATCACCGCGCGCTTCCGTCTCGTCTCCCCCCCCCCCCCCCCCTACCGGGAGGGTCCGCGCTCTCCTCGTGCTCTGTCTCCAGGCCGGCGGGCGATCGTGTTCCTCCAGGCCGGTCCTCCAGGCGGGGTAAACGGCCACAGCGCGCGGGCGGGCGGGCGGGCGCGGGGTTGGCGGTTGGAGCGCGCGAGCGAGCGCGGGAACAAGAAGGAGATGCAGTTTAGTGCGGATAAATGTGACGTTATTCGCTTCGGTAGCAAAAACAGGAAGGCAGATTATTATCTGAATTGCATCACGTTGGGAAAAGGGGAAGTACACCGCGATCTGGGTGTCCTTGTACATCAGTCTATGAAAGTAAGCATGCAGGCACAGCAGGCAGTGAAGAAAGCGAATGGATATGTTGGCCTTTATAACAAGAGGAATCGAATATAGGAGCAAAGATATCCTTCTGCCGTTGTACAGAGCCCTAGTGAGACCGCACCTGGAGTATTGTGTGCAGTTTTGGTCCCCTAAATTGAGGAATGACATTCTTGCTATTGAGGGAGTGCAGCATAGGTTTATCAGGTTAATTTCCGGGATGGCGGGACTGTCATATGCTGAGAGAATGGAACAGCTGGGTTTGTACACTGTAGACACTTTACAGGCAGGAAACGTCCCCGATGTTGGGGGAATCCAGAACCAGGAGCCACAATTTAAGAATACGCTGTGATCCATTCAGAACAGAGATGAGGAAACACTTTTTCTCACAGAGAGTGGTGAGTCTGGAATTCTCTGCCTCAGTGTGTGACGGAGGCAGGTTCTCTGGATGCTTTCAAGAGAGAGCTAGATATGGGTCTTAAAAATAGCAAAGGCAGGAGATATGGGGAGAAGGCAGGAACGGGGTACTGATTGGGTATGATCAGCCATGATCACGTTGAATGGCGGTGCTGGCTCAAAGGACCAAATGGCCTATTCCTGTACCTATTGTCCTCTTTCTCACACACTCCCTCTCGCTCCCTGTCTCTCTGACACACTCCCTCTCTCGTTCCCTGTCTCTCTCACACACTCTCTCTCTCGCACTCCCTCTCGCTCCATGTCTCTCTGACACACTCCCTCTCTCGCTCCCTGTCTCTCTCACACACACCCTCGACACCCCTTCCCTCCGCTGCCTCTCCCAGGCAGAAATAAATAGCTTGCTCTCTCCCACATCTCCAGCCCTCTGCCACAGCCTCTCTCTCTGCCCCTCTCTCACACACACACTCACTTTCTCTGACACACGCACCCCTCTCTTGCTGTCTTTCACACAACTTCCCTTTTGGTATTGTGCACACACACTCCCTCTCTGTCTCTTGCTCTCTCACAGACTCCCTCTCTCTCACACACTCCCACTCTCTCTTGCACACTCCCACCCTCTCTCACACACTCCCACCCTCTCTCACACACACACCCTCTCTCTTGCTCTCACACACACACGCTGTCTCACAAACACAGTGATTAAAGTGGGCGGAAACCCCAGGCTGCCGGGCTCTGCCCGGGGCTTTTTAAAGGTGCACACAGCACCAGAAGCCAGGAAGAAGACGGAAGAAACTTGTGGGCGCAAAACTTGAACAGTAAGAAAAGGACTGTCCGAAAAGACTGCCGCGATAGCCAGAAGAGGCAAGCAGGCTGATTTTCTACAGACCCAATTGGCAGCCGGTAAGGACTGAACTCTAAATGAACCGAGCCGAAGACTGCAGCCCAGAGACTCTGTTTAACCCTTTAATGTCTGAGAAACTTGTCTGCCTAACGTGTTGATTGAAAAAGTCTTTGTTGTCTATGTAAAGTGCATCCTGCTTCAGTGTGGGGTTAAGGGCTAATGTGAGCTGATTTCTAATGCGTATATGCTATGTGTGGTGTTGGTTTAAATAATTGCATTTAAAATATATATATATATATGAAAAAATGTGTTAAACAGGAAAGATTCATATGATATTAAGCTAAAAAATTGGTAACAGTAGTGGGCATTATCTGTGTTTTCCTTTAATGAAATGTGAAAAATATTTCAAAAGCATTGGAAGACCTCACACCCTCGCTCTCACACCCTCGCTCTCACACATGCACTCCCTCACACACACACACTCCCTCACACATGCACACTCACACACGCACTCTCCCACACACACATTCCCACACACGCTCTTTCTCAAACACGCACTCTCTCACCTTGTATCTAGACTAGGTGTACATTTCACACCACATTTGCATCCAGTCTGCCAAGGCCTGCTGAATCGCCCGGTTGCCAACCATTTTAACTCCCCTTCCCACTCCCACACTCATCTTACTGCCCTGGGCCTCCTGCAATGCCAGAGTGAGGTTGAAAGATCTAATAGTCAAATCTAAAATATAGTCGTTCTACTACAAAAGCATGGTCTAGTAGAACAAAAGTATGGTTCGGTGACACGTCTGAATGACTGCAAATTATATGGAACACAATATGGTGGACAGGTTATCTTTTCAATAAAGATATTAAGATGGAAGCCTGTGTAATAGCATGTGCTTCTTTCAAGGCCATAAAGAAGCCAAGATTGAAAAAAAAGCTGACACTCCAGAGATAAATAATAACTTGTTATTGGATGAGCTTGATTTGGACCCATCTTTTCCGACATTCTGAAAGGCTACAGGATATTTCAGTCATGCCATTTTCAGGCTTCGTAGGAGTGTTTTACTGATAACATTTGTGCTAACTTTCCTTCGTTCTGGGAGTGGAGCACTAGAAGCACTCAGCAACGTTTGTGCCCATTGTAGATCTTGCCACTCCCGTCTAGAAAATTGAAAAAATTAAAGATTGCCCTGGTTTACCTTTAACAATTTTGTTGCTATCTGCTTTTTAAGAGACAAACTTTGACAAGCTGACGCACAAGCTGGAGGAACAGCAGTGTCCAGACCCGACACGTCACCTGTCCATTCCCCTCGAATGTGCCAGTAGAACTTAACAGGTCAGCCATCCATGGTAGGAAAGGGATGGAGAAGTGTTCCTAATATAAGCTCTCCTTGCCCCTGACGTGGAGCAGACAATCAACAGTACCATCATCTTCTCATTCATACTGTACCCAAGTGAAAATGCAAAAGTGAGCCAAGCTGCGCACACAGCCGACTGCTCACAATGGTTCCCACTGTGAGGGAAGGCACAAAGTCCATTCCTGGAATTCTCTTTTTTTTAAAGAAAGTTTTGACTGCATTTGTGCCTCGCATAACAAAGAAAACAAGTTTATCCTGACCTCACCATGAAAGAGTTTAATTTGGTCAAGTTTGGTTCGTAAATTAAAAATTGAGATTTGGTGAGAACCAAAACAGTCAAATTTAAAAGAGAATTTCTCAGCATAATCAAGTCTGGGAAAATGTTAGAAGCTTGGTTTATACTAATCATTGAAACAATGTAGTAACATAGAGATGTATTGTCTGGGCACAGCACCATATTAGATATCTGACTGAACTGCCTGTCCCAGCTAAGGACAAGGTAGTGGCTTTCATCCAAGTCTTACAAGCTTGTTTTAGTTCACAGATGGATGCCCATTCTGGAACCAAGATGGAAGTCATTTGAAAACAAAATGGAGTTAGTTGTCCTTCCGGAATGTACTGAAGCTGTGCCAAGGTTTGAGAATAAGGCTGACATTGCTAATATATGGGTCCAGTCTACCTTGTTTCCCTTAGGCTATGGACCTTTTGCAGATTTAAAGGATGTGTTTTATTCATAAGCAAATGTATGATTACACTAACTTTTCTTTGTTCTTTGAGTGGAGCCCGAGAAGCATTGAGCAATGTGTGTGCTCTTTGTAGATCTCACAACTCTCGTCTGGCAAATTGATTAAAAGATTGTTTGGTTTACCTTTAACAATTTTGTTGCTGTCTGCTTTCTTTAAGAGACAAACTTTGACAACTGTGCACTTTGGAATTCTTCAGAATTCATGTTGCACTATTAATAATGAATGAAAATGTCAACCATCTCCAGAAATGATAAGAAATTATTCTCGCCTCCATGCATATCTGTAGCTGCAGGGCAGTTGCACACCTCCCCACTACTTCAAAGATAGTTCCTGCACTTGGCAACATCGCTTGGTGTTTTGCGGCTGAAACGCGGCTGCGGGGCTACAGGACAGCCCGGCATCCATGTGGCGATCCGGGGGTGAATCACCCCATGTGGGGGTCTGAGGGGGGTGGGTGAATCACCCCGGTGTGTGGGACGGGGGGTGTGAATCACCCTATGTGTGGGGGGTTAGGGGGGGGGGAGGTGGGTGAATCACCTCATGTGTTGGTGGGGGGGGGGGGGGGTGAACCACCGCAAGTGTGGGTCGGTGGGTGTGAATCATCCCATGTGTGGGTCGGGGGGTGAAACATCCTGGTAGGGGAGTCGTGGTGTCGATGCAGCCCGGCCAGTTACTCTGGGTGGGTGGAGGGACCAGACTGTCCCCTGCAGCAGACGGGGATGTTGCCAGGTTTATGGCCCAGTGTGCCCGCGGCCCCGCACCACCCAGCCCCGTGTGTGTGGGCGCTGCCGACCCACAGCCCATGACAGTGCAGTGGGAGCCAGATTGGGGGAGTAGGGGGAATTTGAGGTGGCCAGCTTGCGGGAGTAAGGGGAATGGGAGGTAGCCGGCTTGGAGAAGTAAGGGGGGTGGGAGGTAGCCAGCTGGGGGAGTAAGGAGAATGGGAGGTAGCCAGCTGGGGGAGTAAGGGGGATGGGAGGTAACCAGCTTGGGGGAAGTAAGGGGAATGGGAGTTTGCCAGCTTTGGGGAGTAAGGGGGATGGGAGTTATCCGGCTGGGGGAGTAAGGAGATGGCAGGTAGCCAGCTTGGGGGAGTAAGGGGAAGGGGAGGTAGCCAGCTGGGGGAGTAAGGGGAATGGGAGGTAGCCAGCTTGGGGGAAGTAAGGGGAATGGGAGGTTGCCAGCTGGGGGGATAAGGAGAATGGGAGGTAGCCAGCTTGGGGGGAGTAAGGGTGATGGGAGGTTGCCAGCTTTGGGGAGTAAGGAGATGGGAGGTATCCAGCTAAACTCCCTCCCTTCTTTCTCTACTTCCCTCAATCCCTTCTCTCCTTCCTCCCTTCTCTCCCTCCCTGCCTTCTCTCCTTCCCTCCAACACCCACACACACATAATGCACAGACTAACACACGTTCATCATGCACAGACAATCAACACACACACACAACTAAGTTAAGATGGGGTAGAAGCCCAAAGGGGAGGATGTCGCTGAAGCCGAAAATTTAATGCATGGACTGGTTTGTTGCTAATAGTTATTGGTTTCCCAGATCTAGTTAATTTTATTTACATTCTACAGTCACTAAAGCAAGTGGTGTTGTAACTATATACTTTTCAGAAGTGGTCTACACATTTTGTTTGCTAGTTGCAGGCTTGCATGTATGCAATTTTATATTGATATGTAGCTTAGATCTGTTTGGTCCATTAACCCGCAGGCACTTTTTAAGCGCACATTTTGATTAACTTCCATAGAGATATAAAATCTATAATAAACTTTATTTGTATTTCTATGATTCTACAGACCTTGGCTGGGAATCTGGGGCTTACCAAAATTGTTCCCATTTGGGCCCCACACCTCCTAAGATCGGCCTTGAGGAGGTAGGGAGGGCGGGTGGGTGTGGGGGGTGGATAGTTTGAGTGATTACAGGATTTTCAGGAGCTCCTTCCAAATGGCAACATTTTGTATGTTCAAAGTTAAAAAGGACTAGGCAGGAATATCAAAATGATCACCTGCAGCTGAGAAAAAAAGGTGATTTGTGCATGGCGAAGCCATGATACTACGAGAATGCCGCTGTCGTCGACCTCCCCCCGTGACCTCACCCGTGACCATTGCCGCCGACCTTCTCTGACTCACCGACACCGCCGACCCTCGCTGCCTCGCCGGAGCCGCCGACCCTCGCTGCCTTCCCGTTCATCCATTGACCGGCACTTCCGACACATCACCTGTGTGCCATTCCACTCCTTGTGGGCCTCGACCAGTGACTCTGCCGGCCTTGGCCACTCCACCGCCCAACTGTGGGCCGCAGCCGTCGCCTCACCAGAGTCCGAGGCTCAGCACTGGGCCTGGAGTCTCCACGCTGCAGAGACACACCACGTGATCTGACTGCGCTGGGACCCAATGCTCCCTCTCCTCCCACAGGGAAGCTCAATATGGACTGGGTGCAGGAGTACGCCATTCAGCCCTTCGAACCAGCGCCGTCATTCACTGTGATCATGGCTGATCACCCACAATCAGTGCCCCGTTCCTGCCTTCTCCCCATATCCCCTGACTCCGCTATCTTTAAGAGCCCTATCTAACTCTCTCTCGAAAGTGTTCAGAGAACCAGCATCCATCGCTTTTAAAGGCAGATAACTTCACAGAGTCACAACTCTCTGTGTGAAAAAGTGTCCACATCCCGTTTTAAATGGCTTAATCCTTGATCTGAAACTGTGCACCCTGGTTCTGGACTCCCCGAACATCGGGAACATGTTTCCTGCCTCTAGCGTGTCCAAACCCTTAATAATCTTACATGTTTCAATAAGATCCCTTCTCATCCCTCGAAACTCCAGAGTATACAAACCCAGCCCCCTCCATTGTCTCAGCATATGACAGTCCCGCCATCCCGGGAATTGACGTGGTGAACCTACGCTGCACTCCCTAAATAACAAGAATGTCATTGCTCCAATTTGAAGGCCAAAATGACCACAATGCTCCAGGTGTGCTCTCACAGGGGCCTTGTACAACTGCAACATGACCTGTTTGCTCCTGTATTCAACTCCTCTTGTAATGAAGGCCAACATGCCATTTGCTTTCTTCACTGCCTGCTGTACCTGTATGCTTACTTTCATAAACTGTGCTCCCCTCCCCATCTTGTACCGATCCCCGACCCAATCTATTCATCACCCTACCCATCTCGCATTGATTCTCCTGCTACCTCCATCCATCCTACACTGGTCCCCCAATTCATCCTGTACTGACCCCCGTTCCCATCCATCCTGCACTTCACCCCCCTCATTCATACTGCACTGTTCCGCCCATTCAACCCGTACCGACCACCTTCCATTTACCCTGCACCAAACTACCTATCCATCCTGTAGTGATCTTCCCGTTCATCTTTTACAGACCCGCCATTCATCCTGTACTGATCCCCCATTGTCCTATACAGATCCCCTCATTCATCCTGTAGTGATCACCCATTCGTCCCGCAAAGACCCTCCGATCCACACTGTCCTGACCCCACCCCCCATTCTTCCTGTACTGATCCCTCCCATTCATCCGGTGCTGACCCCGCCCCCCCCCCCCAATCCATCCTGTAGTGATCCTCCCATTCAAGAAGAATGGGGGGGGGGCCACAGTATGAAGAAGAGTTCGACCCGAAACCTAGCCTATTTCCTTAGCTTCATAGATGCTGCCTCACCCGCTGAGTTTTTACAGCATTTTTGCCTACCCCCATTCATCATGTACTGACCCTCCCATTCATCTTATACTGATCCCCCCGTCCATCCCGTACTGATCCCCAATTCAACACCACTGACATCCCCCGTGCTCTCCCCTCACAATTTTACTTCGGAGTCACGTGAGTGACTTCATGAAGACCCCGCCAACACGCATGCGCGGCATATTGTCGCGCGCATTTGCTCACTGCAGCTGGGGGGGAGTGCGCTCCCTCAGCCGGCTCCTTCAAAAAGGTAAGCAGCTGCAGGTAACTTAACCTTAAGCTGGTTCGTTGTGCTCTGCATTGTTTTGCAGGGCCATGGAAGGAGGAAGGAGGATTCAGAGTCGCGTTCAGTGAGTGAACTCCCCGGAGCTGCTCGCTACATCGGAAGCAGCTGAGACATCACCGGGGAAGAAGACGCGGCAGTCGGGGAGCTCTGGGCAGCTGGACAACCCCTCTGGCAAAGAAGACGGTGTCCGTGCAGGAGCAGGGGCTGGGAGACCCTGACTCCAGGCCTCCAGTGCCCAAGTCCAGGGCTGGAGGTAAAGGGCCTGTCACACTAGCGCGCGATTAGACGCGACAAGCGCGACCTACCGTGGTCGCTTTAGTCGTCCGGCCTCGCGTGACCCTGTCCCACTGCGATCGCCGGAGTCTCGTGGAGTTGCGCGGACTCGTGTGGAGCTGGTGTCGACATCACGCGTAGTGTCCAAAAACCGACACTGCTTAAAAATTACGCGCGGCAAAATCCTGTCGCGCAGAACGTGATTAACGTGATGACGTTTTGACGTTGTGCGTCTTCAGCGTGGCGTTGCGTGATGACATCACTGCCCGACGTCGTGCAACGCGCATGTTCATGCGCATCATCACGTGATGAAAAATAACGTCCTTCCTTCGGACGTTGCGCGTGTAATCGCGCGCTAGTGGGACAGGCCCTTCACTCGCACCGGGATCGCCTGACCCCCACGCGACCCCCGCGTCCGAATTTGTCGCGATTATCGTGTCTAATCGCGCGCTAGTGTGACAGGCCCTTTAGGCACGTGGGGCTCTTGGAGCAAGCGTGTCTGCGGGTGCATCCCCCCCCTTTAGAGGTCCCTCGTGGGTAGAACAGGGGGGAAGCCTCGCTAAAGTCCAGCCTTGTCGGTGCGGCAGGCAGGTACAAGCCACTGCGTAAACCTGCGAGGAAGCAGACCAGTGGCAGTGCTGGCGTGCCGAGGATCCCTGTGGGGGCAGGATGCACCGGCACACCACCGGAACAGGCTCCCGTAGTGCGGGCCGGTGGCAGCAAAGTACGGTCTACCATTACTGCTGAGGCGGGTATAACAGACCATGCGCCGCCACATTCCCGTTTATGTGTGGAACACTGTGGTGGTAAGCCTGCAAGGACATCGAGGAGTCTGGCTTCTGGTGCAAGCGCTGACTCAAGCCCTCTTCTCTCCCACCAGATAGAGGGGCCGCTGCTGTCCAAACGACGGCGGACCAGCGGTATGACCGTGCGGGAGTCACACAGCCCCACTGGAGTGGGAGCTGGCGACTTCCTGGCAGTGCATTCCGTGGGGGTGCTGACAACTGCCGGAAGCCCCGGTTCCTCTGGAGAGGCTGGGGAAGACGACCAGTGGCCCGCGTGCAGCGGTGACGGTCGTATGGCCCGGTTGGAGCGCATGGTTGTGGTGCTCTATAAACCGGACCTGGAGCACAGGAACGGCAGTCCCAGAGGTCTGGGAGCTACGTACAGCCACCACCTTCCATCTCACCATCGCTTATTGAGAGCCAGCAAGGAAATATGGGTGAGTCTGAGGAGGAGGGAGAGCTCGAGGACCCACAGGAAATGTTGGAGATGGTCTCGAAATTTGGGTCGCCTGCTACAGCAGGGGACCCATTACATCCCAAGATAGCGGCTTCGGTTGATTTCCTGACTACGCACCAGCTCCAGGATACCGTGCTCACGGAAACAGATGGCGAGATATAAAGCACCAGTGAACTGCAATTCCCTCAACGTTCCGAAGGTAAATACAGCAATATTGGGGAACATGTCTATCAACACGAGGATCAAGGAGGGCAAGCTCCAGAAGATCCTGAAACTGCTGATGGCAGGTATCACGGCCTTTGCTCGGTCTCTGGATGCCACGAGTGTTTCCGAGGAGCATCAGGATGCACTAGCGCTCTTGTGCAAAACCCAGTTTGAAATAAACTGCTTTAAGAAAAGCTCCATCCGGCCAAATCTAAATCCCAAGTTTGTGGGATTATGCAGCACCTCCACCACACCACCACCAAGGCAGCTGTTTGGGGAAGACCCACCTAAATGGGTAAAAGAGCTGGATGAGGAGGCCAAGACTGTGGGGATGATGAGGCAGCCTCATTTATCTAAGGCTCAATTTACACTAGGCAGCAGCCACATTCCTCGGTCAGGTCCCGCGCACCGGCAGACAAGGTCCCCAGAACATACCCGCAATCAACATATTCCACGCCGGGGCTCCAACAGCAGAAGCCTTTTTTAGCCCAAGGCCAGCCCAAGCCGGCTTGGAAGATGCGGCAACAGGGCCACGCCACTCGGGGAGCAAAAACACCACAGTCCAGACCCCTGCGCTAACCTTGGAGGCAAGGGGCCTTGGTTCCTTCCACAAAGTAGCAATAGTAACCTCACCGGTGGGGGGACGGCTACGGGAATTCCGGTCTGCCTGGGATACCGTAACTATGGATCCTTTTATTTTACAAAGCATTCAGGGTTATGAGATAGAGTTTATTAATGGCAGGGATCCCCCTTCGCAACGTGAGCCCAGTCGCAGATTTGCACTCTCAATTAGAGAAGGAGCGGGCTCATGTTGAGATACTACGATTGGAAGAAAAAGGGGTAATACAGTAAAGGACGCATGAGCCACTGGAGTTTGTATCCAACATCTTTACTAGAACCAAGAAGGATGGAGGCTGTCCGATTATCATCGACTTAACCCAGTTGAATGCTTTCGTACAATATACCCATTTCAAAATGGAGACGTTTGAGACAGCCAAGCAGTTGGTTAGTCACGGGTACTTTATGGCTTGCATTGCCCTGAAGGATGCATATTATACAGTGCCTTCGCTAAGCAACATAGAAGGTTTTTGAAATTTGTCTGGGAAGGTCAATTATGGCAATATAAAGCTTTGCCTAATGGGATTACAACAGCGCCAAGACTATTTACTAAAATTGTTAAACCTATATTGGCACATCATAGGAAACGAAACCATGTCGTAATGGCATATTTAGATGACATATTCATAGCGGGGGAAACCCTAGCGCTAGCCCAGCTGGCAGTCTCAGCCGCCATCTCTTTGTTTCAAAGAATGGGGTTTATAATCCATCCAGACAAATCCAAGTTCAACCCTTCGCAGGTCATGGACTATTTGGGGTTCACTATAGACACTGACCAGATGAAAGTCACCGTCCTAATTGACAAAGTGGTGGACATTCAACACGCATGCATCAGTTTACTTGACAGCAACAGGGCAACCATTCGGCAGGTTGCAAAGGTAATTGGGAAGCTGCAAGCTACGTTCCCAGCTGTAAATTATGGTCCATTGCACTACCGGAAATTACAAACAAGCAAAATTCTGGCGTTAAAATTGAATGCCGGACATTTTGACAGACCTATGCAACTGGGCATAGGGGAAAAGGCCGAGTTGAACTGGTGGGTGCACGGTATTAGAGGAAGTTCCAAACCCATCATTCTCCCAAATCCAACAGTTCTGTTGCAAACTGATGCAAGCGCACAAGGCTGGGGAGCAACTGACACCATAACCAGCTGCGGTGGTAGATGGGACGTTCATGAGTTCACCCTTCTCCAAGTACAAGGCATTAATTATCTGGAGATGCTGGGGGTCTTTCATGGGTTACGGGCATATTGCAATAATTTGCGTCATGCACATGTCCGCCTTCAAATAGACAATACCACGGTGGTAGCCTATATAAATCATATGGGTGGTATCAGGTTTGGCAAATACAATTTGGCTCTGGTGCATCAAAAGGGATATTTGGATATCAGCAACGTACCTCCCGGGTATACTCAATACAGTGGCGGACACCAGGTCACGATAACATCGAGTGGATGCTGAATCCCCATGTGTTTTCTGAAATTGCAACAAAATTTGGTATGCCAGATATTGACCAATTTGCGTCTAGGTTGAACCATCAGATACCAACGTATGTATCATGGGAACCAGACCCTGGGGCAGTGGCGTTGGATGTTTTTTCGCTCCACTGGGGGAAATGGTATTGCTACGTATTTCCCCCATTCGGCCTCATCAGCCGGGTATTGCAGAAAATCAAATTGGGCTCTGCGTCAGGCATTCTGGTAATACCCGACTGGCCGACACAACCATGGTACCCGGTGGTCTCCCAGATGTTGAAACATCCTTGGGTGCAAATTGCAAACAACCCACAATTGGTAACTAATCCTGTCACTGGAGCGGCGCATTCGTGCCACGGCTGTCTAAACCTGTTGATCTGCAGATTCTGAAAAGGCCTTTAATAAACACCGGGATTTCATCGAGGGCCATGGATGTAATCGCTGCATCGTGCAGAGCATCTACCAGACGGCAGTACCTGACCCAGATCAGGAAATGGGAGATATTCTGCTCAAGGAAGAATGTTTCCTATAATTCTGTCACGATACCTGACGTCCTGGAATTCCTGGCGGGCCTCCATTACGATGAAGGGCTCAGCTATAGTGCCATCAATAGCGCCAGGAGTGCGCTGTCCTCGTACCTTCCGGTAGGAGTGGGGACCAACAATCTGGTGTCAAAGTTCATGAGGGGTGTATTTAATACCAACCCTCCACGGCCCAGATATAACGTTGTCTGGGATGAGGAGTGGTCCTGTCCCTTTTAAGACCATGGTCTCCCATGGCAGGGTTACCACTTCACCGACTCACCCTAAAGGTGGTCATGTTGATGGCACTCACGTCTGCTCAGCGGGTACAGGCGCTTCAAACGTTACGCATTGACAATATGCTCTCTACCCCTGGGAAAGTAACTTTTTACGTTGCAGAGTTGCTGAAGCAGCATAGACCCGGGACTACGGGGCTGCAATTGGAATTCCAGGTGTACCCCACTGATGCCACACTCTGCACAGTCGCCCACCTCCGTTACTACATCGAATCAACCCAACCAATCATGAACTCAGAACAAGGACTGCTCATAAGCCACAAAAAACCACATCACCGGGTGACAGTGCAGACGATCTCCAGATGGCTCAGGGAGGTGTTGGATGCAGCAGGTATTCACACTCACATTTTTAAATTCATTCCACCAGGGCTGCATCCACATCAACAGCGAGGGCCATGGAGGTGCCCATGGATCACGTCCTCGCTACAGGAGGATGGGCCAGTGAGTCAACCTTCGAACGGTTCTACCACAAACCATTGGCCGGACCTGCAACATATGCGGATGCAGTACTCAGGGCTGCTCCCTAATGTCATTTGTCCCCAGACAGGGGGCTGTTTGTGATTTGTTTTATTAAATCTCCATTATTTGTATCTACATTATACATACCTAAGTAAGCTGTTACGTTTCTGCTTTATATTATTGTCTAGCTTACCTTCGCACCATATCTTTCTCCCCGTATTGTCGTTTTGGTTTTCTTCTCTTGCTCTTTAAACATTACCCAATCCTCTGACTTCCCGCTCATCTTTGCTACGTTGTACTACTCTTTTATTTTTATACTGTCCCTGACTTCTCTTGTCAGCCACGGTCGCCCCTTACTTACTACCCTTGGAATCTTTCTTCCTCTTTGGAATGAACTGATCCTGTACCTTCTGCATTATTCCCAGAAATACCTGCCATTGTTGTTCCACTCTCTCTCTCATCCGTGCTAGGGGTACAATTCCAGTCAACTGTGGCCAGCTCCTCCCTTCCTCATGGCTCCTGCGGTGAATGTCAGGAGCCGGAGCCTGGAGTGGAGAAACTGCTGCCGCCTCTGGGATGGATGCGCTCAGTCAGGGCGGGGATTTATTAATGAGCCGAAGCACTGAGGTGAGCGGATATTTCACCGCGTTCTTCACCTGCTCCCTGAACTTGGACTGGGTCACGGCGTAAATAAATGTGTTGGTGCAGCAGCTGAGATTACCCAGCAAAAACCCGACGCAGCTGAAGATCCATTGAGAATCATTCCGGTCATTTGCAGCTCCTGTGATCTGATAATAGACGAATTCTACAACCAGTGTCAGCCACAGGAGCATGAAGCTGCCGGAGATGGTGAAGAGTAAAACCACAGACCTCCTCCTGCTCTCCATCTCCGGGTCACTGCGGTTCCCCCCCTTGCTCTCACCCCTCAGCCCCTTACGGACCCGACTGGCCACTAAAATGTGGCGGACTGTCAGAGCGTTGAGCAGCAGGATTACAGCGAAAGGGAGGAGCGGAGTTAAAACCGTGTTGATCCAGTCAAATGCCACCCACCCGGGGTCAGTGTAATAACTGGCCACCGTGACACAGCCCCACGGGACATTGTCGATGATTGTCGAGGGTTCCAGTGTGAAGTAGCGGGGAAGGTTTTTCAGACAAAGCAGAACGCCGGCTGTTGCCAGAACCGCAGCCGCAGTTTTCCCTCCCGGTGCAATATTTAGTTTTCAGCTTCTGGCAACAAATGGCGACAAAGCGATCAAAGGTGAAAGTGACGGTGAACCAGACAGAACAGTCTGTAGCTGCAAACGTCAGTACAATGATAACACTGCACACAGGGGTGATGGACAGGGAACTCCAATAAAAGTAATGACGTCGGAGCTGATACAAAATGACCTCGGTGATCAGGACCAGTAGATCGGCCGCTGCCATGGCCACCAGGTAGCGAGTGGTGCAGGTGGAGAGGCCGCACTTTCCCCGGGACAGGATCACAATCGCCACTAAATTCACTGCGGAAAGACAAGGGAACGGACACTGGGCATTTACTCAACACGGTCTCCGGGGCTGACTCAACACCGGCTCGACTTTCAGCTCAAGATCAGGAGTGTTGGAGTCGGTGCGCGGCTGCTGCAAGTTTAACAATGTCAGAGCCGGCTCCGACTGTGCCCGACCTGCCTGCCTGCTTCAGGGGAGTAGAGATAAGGCGGGGAGGGAACGATGTGCCACCCGCTACAATAGGCGGATGTCCTTTTATTTTGTTAACCATGCTCATGCTCTGATGGGGCCGGTTTCACAGTCTTAACCGTGACCGGCCGCATTTA
Organism: Raja brachyura; assembly: GCA_963514005.1. Next base: position 233,254 of record CAUPSL010001220.1, on the reverse strand, counting down.
ACCAGGGCTCTGGGAACTCGGCATCTGATGGGGACGAGGTGGTTTCCAGAGGGGAGGCGGGGACAACATGGAATCCGGCAGCAGAGTGGCTCCGTTAATGGATTCATTCCACAGTGCGTTCCGTTTGGTAACAACACACACACGCCGGTAGATCCGCGGCCACTGTTTCAAGAGATCGATCCAATTATTAACCAACTGGCGGGGAATCCGACTGTGACATTCCCCACAGTGAGACGTGTGCACAGGAGCGGGTGTTCACTCGGATCTATAACTCAGACACGGTGAATTTCACGATGCAAACGCCTCCCAGCCATACAATACCGGAGAGCTGCCTGTGCAACTGGGACGAGTTGGGACAACTCTGGGCAAGGTCCCACTGAAGGCAAGAACAACATTCCAGTGGGTCCCGGCAGTGAGTGAAAAAGACGGTTAGTTTCGGCCGTCTGAAAATAAGTCAAATCGCAGCGTTAATTCTAAGATATTTCACTGAGAGGGTTGATATGCTTCACATATTCTTGTACAACGGCCATCCGTTGGGGAACTTGTAACATGATGAGAATTATAAAACTTCAATTCTTCACTTACCTGGGACTCCAACGACAGCAATTATTACGTACAAGATTTTCTCCACGTTGTCATATTCCAGAAGCTGTTGCCCCATTTTCTCTGTTCCCCTGAACTACCTGAAATCTCTCGGAATGAAATGCTAGCGTAGAACACTCAGAGATTTCATACCATTTACCGTCCCCACCGGGACTGCAAAGTTTCAACAGGGTTCAAAAATAGCGATTTTGAAATGATTTGCAAATAAATTACATCAGCCACGTGAAATCCCCACTGTGACTGGTTGTGATTTATTCAGGGAATTAATTAAAAATACTCCAAAGACGGGGAATAGTGGCAATTCCGAGGGAAGGAAAATGGGAGCGACATTGTTCCAGCAAAGGGGATATTATTTCAAACTCCATCAGATCCAAATCTCCGCCTCATGTTGTTCATCTGATGTCCTTCAATCCGTTTCATTCAGTAACACTATGCCAAATTCCAGACACTCTCAGGGCTTCTAGTGCCCAGTTTGAAGGTGGACTAGGCGACCTTTGTCCACAGGTTGGGGAATTGGCTCAACAGTTCGCCTCGGATTAAATGACCCCTCCACTCTGCTTCACCACTCAATATGATCGCGGCTCATCTGACTGTAACCTCAACCCTGCTCGCCCGGTGACCCCGATAGACATTACTCTCTGTTTGCATGGAATGGGTCTGACTTTACCCTGGACAATAACATTCTCTGCCTTCATCACCTCTGAGGAGGAACGACCCAAAAACTCACAACACTCAGAGAACAGAAACATTGCCACCTTAGAATTGTCCTAAACTTAAATAAAACGGCGAATGATGCAGCAAATCACCCACCTCCCTTTCTCTCTCCCTGCATCCTTATTGCTGTACCATCTCTGAAGTGTTACCCTCTCCCCTGCACTGTACATACTCCCTTTATGCGCCGCCCTCTGTTAGTCAACCTCTCTCACCTTAGCCCACAGCCTCCTCTCAGTCTCACTGTATTTCTCCCTCCTTTTCCCTCTATATCGCTGACCCTCCCCTCACTCCCATTTGCCAACACACTCGCTCTGAACTCCCCTCTCTCTTTTGATCTTCCGACTCGACTTTTAATAGTTCACGGTCCCTCCATCTCTTCCCCTTTCGTCGTCTCTGCTGTCTCTCGCTTTCATCTTGGTACTTCCCATCTTTCTCCCTCTTTTTCGTAACTCTCCTCGTGTTCGCCCTCACTTCTCTCTCCGCCTTTCTTAGGAATTGCGGTTAAAACTATCAGGCACCATGGAATGTAACAGCTGTCCCTATACCCCTTCCATGACACTCCAGTTGAAATAGATGTTCACCTGCACCTCCTCTAATCTCATCTACTGCATGTGGTATTAAAGATATGACCTCCTTCACATCGGCGTGGTTAACCATTTCGCCAAACAGTTTCCCTCGTTCCGCTAAGGCCTGTCGTATCTCCCAATTGCTAACCATTGTAATTCCCCTTCCCCTTTCTGTCCTGGGCATCCTCTATTTCCAGAGTGAGGCTACGTGCCAACTAAAAGAACGCCAGTTCGTATTCCGCTTTGGTACCTGGCAACCTAATGGTATGAAATGGAGCAATCCAATGTTAGGTAGCTACCGTGCAAATTCCCTCTTTCCCTTCGCTATTCCTCGTGCCTCACCCGGACGTACGCATATCCTCTATCTCCCCATCCAACGATATTCCTCCCTCTTTCTTTATAATTCAATCGTTTTCAATACTTTTATCTTTTAATCTCGGGTCTCAACCACCTGACTATGGAAACGCTATTCACTATTCAACTCTCATTGTCTTGCCTCCCTCTGTTGCAGCCTTCTCCCTCTTCCCACCATTTTCAGTCTGAAAAAGGGTCCCTAACACAAACTTCACCTCTCCATGTTCTTAGAAGCCGCCAACTCTCCGACAACTCTTACCCCCGTCTACAGATGCAGCATAGGGAGCAATTATCAGGAACAGCTCCACCCAAGACTGCAAGCAAGATGTTGCAGCAAATTGTGGACGTAGCCCAGACCATCACACAATGTAACCTCCCTTCTATTGACCCCATTAATGTCATGCTACCTGGGCAGCGGCTGCAGAATTATAAAGCTGTCGCACTCCTAGAAGGCTACTCCTTCTTCACCCCTCCCCCAACAAGCAAAATGTATAGAAGTGTGAAAACGCGCACCAGATTCAGATTCATGGGGCTATTTCTCCCCAGCTAATATCAGGCAAGGGAACCATCCTGCCACAACTAGAGAGCAGTGCTGAACTACTATCTACCAATTTGGTAACCTTAGGACTATCCTTGATCGGATTTTGCTGGCTTTACCTTGGACTAACTGCCATTCCCTTACCATACACTGTAAATGGCTCGATTATAATTAAGTATTGTCTTTCAGCTGACTAGATTTCGCACAGCAAAGGCGTCCCACTGTACCTCGGTGCACGCGACAATTTAAAACAAGAAGCGGATATTGTCAGTATTGCTGACAATAATTATTGATAAAAAGCAATGTTTTTATAGTTATGGAAATGCTACGACCCAGAACAATACATCAGTACTTAATGTGATTAGCATTGCTTCTTCTGTTATTTTGTGACATTTTCCATGTGCAGAATGGCGATATGCTAGAAAAGGGTGACTTTGACCAAAATTATGCCCTGTTGGTTTTTGCAATATAAGTATTATATTTCACTAAATATCAGTAATGCAATTTTCTGATTGGTTGGTCTATATGTAGCTTTATATCCCTGCATTGTGCATTGTTAAATGTTTTGTATGGAGCGTTCCAGTAGCTGCTTGCTCTTTGTATCCACAGTACAACGTGTGTTCATCTTCCATAATACAAATGGTACACTTTAAATATTTAGTAGTAAAAGAGTTGTCTATGTAACAATATACATAAATGTTTTAGGGATGTGTATCAGAATACTGGTATGATTATTCTTCATTTTGGGATAATGAACCAAAAATAATTTTACAATTAATTTTCATTTCACTGATCATATCCTTTCAGTTGTCAATCAAAGACCGAGATGAGAATTTTTTTTTTCAGAGTGGTGAATCTGTGGAATTCTCTGCCACTGAAAGTAGTTGAGGCCAGTTCATTGGCTGTATTTAAGAGGGAGTTAGATGTGGCCCTTGTGGCAAAAGGGATCAGGGGGTATGGAGAGAAGGCAGGTACCGGATACTCAGTTGGATGATCAGCCATGATCATGTTGAATGGCGGTGCGGGCTCGGGGCCGAATGGCCTCTACTCCTGCACATATTGTCTATGTTTCTATGCTTCTATAAACTAAATTAAACTTCTCTAGAGATGCATTCTGACTTGCATTGGTTATTGCTTGTGTGACAGTGTAAGTGTGTGAGAACGTCAATGCAAGTGTGGATGTGTGAGATTCTGCAAACGGGGGGTGTGCGTGTGCGTGTGCGTGTGCGTGCATATGCGAGCGTGTGTGCGTGTGCGTGTATGTGTGCGTGTGTGTGTGTGCTTTTGCACGAATTTCTATGATACAATGATACCTCATTGTCACGTACTTGTCTACCGTGAAATGCTTTGTTTGCAGACAGCTCGGTAAAATCATGTTGTATACCTCACTTCTGCAATACACAAGTGTAGCCACATTTTGAGGTTGACAAAGTTACAAACGTTTGCCGAATAGCCCTACCTTCTGCCCATGCCGCGACGCGGGTCCCCCCTTCGTTTTCGGCGGCTTTCCTCCTTCTCCTACGGTCCACCTCGCTCTCTGCTGTTGCTCGCGGCTCCCTACTCGCTCCCGAGACGCAGCTCCCATCGCCGTCCGCGGTGGGCGAGCAAGGTTACCGGGCCGACTGAAGGGCTTTGCCCCGCTCACCGGGAACATTCCCTGCCGCGCTGCGCTGCTCGCCGTGATCACCGTGGGATCCTTCTGAATCCCAAAATGTGTAAGTGTGCGTGCGCGCCTGTGTGAGTGAGTGCGGCATAGTTTGTCAGTGCCTGTATTTGTGCGTATTGTGTCTGTGTGAGTATGCGTGTGGCCGGGTGAGTGTGCTTGTAAGTGTGGGTGCAAGTGCGGTTGAATGCATCTGTGTCTGAGTGGGAGAGTGCATGTGTGTTTGCCTGAGTGACAGTGTTTGCGTGAGTGGCTGCTTGTCTGTGAGACAATGTGAGAGAATATGTGGGAATGTGAGTTTGTGGGAATGACTGAGTATGTGATTGTTTGATAGTGAGAAAGCATATGAGTGTGTGAGTATATGATGATGATGTTGAGTACGTGAGTGCTCTGGAGCGTGTTACTGCGTAAGTGTGTGCGAATGATGTCGTGAATCTTAATGCTCGTTCATGTGTCGGTTTGTTAGTGTGAGTGGAAGTATGTGTCTGATGGTATGTGCGAGAGACTATTTAAGTGCTTGTGTGTGTGTGTGTGTGCGTGAGATGATGCGTGTGTTCGGGTACGGATTGGCTATGTGTCTGGCTATGTTTGAGTGCGTGAATACGTTTGCTTACGATTGTGTGACAGCAAGGCTGCAACTGTCAGCCAACACATCAACCTAGAGGAGTATGCTGCGTCCGTGTCTGCTTACATGGAGAAGTGCATTGAGGATGTCTGTGTCACCAAGACCATCACTGTACGGGCCAACCAGAAACCCTGGATGACCACAGAGGTACGTGGAATGCTGAGAGCACGTAATGCCGCGTTTAAATCCGGCGACGTGGTGGCACTCAGATCCGCAAGAGCCAACCTGAACCGAGTCGTCAGGCTGGCCAAGCGTGCCCATGGTCAGAAAATCCAGAGCTTCTTCCATGACCCCAAGAACACCAAGCGCATGTGGCAGGGAATCAAATCAATCACGGACTATAAGACTGCTTCACCACCCTGTGATGACAACATTGAGTTCCTCAATAAACTCAACAACTATTTTGGTCGGTTCGAGGCACTAAATAACACACCTGCAAGCAAAGGTATTCCTCATTGTGAGGAAAAGGCACTCAGTCTTGACATAGTGGATGTTCGGAGGTCCCTAAAAGGAGTGAACGCGCGAAAGGCGGCAGGCCCTGATAACATACCAGGGCGGGTGCTCAGGGAATGTGCTGATCAGCTGGCACATGTCCTTACGGACATATTTAACACCTCGCTGAACCAGGCGGTGGTCCCATTATGTTTCAAGACTGCCACCATCATACCTGTGCCAAAAAAATCCAACATACAATGTCTCAATGACTACCGCCCTGTAGCACTCACCCCCATAATGATGAAGTGCTTCGAGAGGCTGCTCAGGGACCACATCACCTCCAGACTCCCCTCCACACTCGACCCATACCAGTTTGCCTACAGGCCAAACCGCTCCACAGAGGACGCTATATCCTCCGTGCTCCATCTGAGCCTGGAACATTTAGAGGAGAAAAACACCTATGTGCGAATGCTGTTCGTGGATTTCAGTTCAGCATTCAACACCATTATCCCACAGCACCTGATAAGCAAACTGGTTCCATTGGGCCTCGGCACCCCCATGTGTAACTGGCTACTGGACTTCCTCACTGACAGACCTCAGTCTGTGAGGGTTGGAAATAACACCTCCAATACCATCTCTCTAAGCACCGGCTCCCCTCAGGGCTGCGTCCTGAGTCCACTGCTGTTCACCCTGATGACTCACGACTGTTGTGCCAGGTTTAGTACAAACCACATCATGAAGTACGCAGATGACACAACAGTGGTGGGCCTCATCAGGGACGACAATGAGCTGGCTTACAGGGAGGAGGTGAAACAACTGGTGGACTGGTGCAATACGAACAACCTGATCCTGAATGTCGAGAAAACAAAGGAGATTATCGTCGACTTCAGGAAAACCCGGCACAGTCCCACACCACTTCACATCAATGACAGCGATGTGGAGGTGGTCAGTAGCACAAAGTTCCTGGGGGTGCAGGTCACTAACAGTCTGACCTGGTCGACTAACATCTCATCAACTGTTAAGAGAGCGCAGCAGCGGTTGCACTTTCTGCGCAGGATGAGAAGAGCTCACCTCCCCCATCCCATCCTCACTACTTTCTACAGGGGCACCATAGAGAGTATTCTGACCTGCTGTATCTCTGTCTGGTTTGGGGACTGTAGAGCCTCCGACTGGAAGTCTGTGCAGAGTGGTGAGGACAGCGGAAAAAATCATCGGGACCTCTCTCCCCTCAATCGGGGATATTGCGACCAAACGCTGTGTGTCTAAGGCCAGCAGTATCATAAAGGACCCCACACATCTCCATCACGGACTGTTCACTCTGCTGCCCTCGGGAAAAAGATACCGCAGCATGAGGAGCAGAACATCAAGGTTCCGCAACAGCTTCTTCCCACGAGCCATCAGACTCCTGAATGCCATGTAAATGGGCTGCCACTATTGTCTATTTACCCTTTTCATACATACCTATCCTTCGGTTAATTTATTGTGTTGCACAGGGAGCCAAATGCAACGTAATTTCGTTTGGAACTGCATATATCAATGTATTTCTAAATGACAATAAAGTTTGTTTGACTTTGACTTTGACGTTTGACTTTTGACTTTTGACATGAGTGTACATTCGATGACTGTGAGTGTGCACGACTGTCACGGTGTTTCCTGTGCGAGTGCGAGTGTTAGTGATGTGAAAGTTTTTGTCGGTGTGAGTGAGTTTGTGAAAGTACGTGTTGGAGATTGCAAACGTACGTAACGTTTGCAACTAAATGTGTAAGAATGTGAACGATGTTGTGAGTGTGCGAGAGTGCGTGAGCGAGTGTGAGCACGTGAATATGTAAGCGCCTCGTGAGTTCGTGTGTCCAAGGCTGTGTGTGTGATGTGTCAGCGCCCGTGAGCTTGAGTGCGTGACGATGTGACTGAATATTTGTGGGTGTGTGAATGTGTGTTACCGTGCGTAAGGGTGGGAAATTTGTGAATTGAGTGAGTGAATTGGGAAGAACCAATGGAATGACTCGCCATGGCGTATAACTGATGAGCTGAAACAATATGTGGTAGTACTGATAGCGTGACACACACTGGGGTGGCACTAACTGAGAAACGCATTAAGAGGTTGTAGTGACGTAGTAACTTACTGTGGGTAGTATTCATTGAGTGACACATTATGGGATAGTACGGATGGAGTGAGTGACACGCTGTGGTGTAGTACTTATTGTGTGACATACTAGAGAGATACGGATGAAGTGACACACTGTGGGGTAGAACTGATGGAGTAACACGCAGTGGGATGGTGCTGATGGAATGATACTGTGAGGTAGTACCGATGGAGAGGCACAGTGTGGGGTAGTACGGATGGATTGATACGCTGTAGCGTAGTAAGAATGGAGTAACACACTGTGGGATAGCACTTGTGGATTTGCACAAGCTGGGAGTAACGATGCAGTGACGCACTATGGGGCAGTACTAATGGAGTGCCACATGTGCAGTAGTACCGATGGAGTGACACTCTATGTGATAGTACTGATGGAGTGACGCACCGTAAGAATGTGTTGATGGGGTGTTACTGTGCTGCAGTACTGATGGAGTGATACATTGTTGTATGTTCCACATGCAGTGGAACGCTGTGGGATACTACTGATGTAGTGACGCACTATGGGAGAGTGCTAATTGAATTACACACGGATGAGTGACACTGTTGGGTAGTACTGATGGAATGACAAACTTAAGGTAGTACTCATGGTGAGAAATACCATGGGCCTGTACTGATAAAATTACATAACGTGGTTTTGCACTGGGGTTGGACTGATGGTGCGACGCCCCGTGGAGTAGAATTGATGGAATGACACACTGTGCGATAGTACTTATGGAGTGACACACTATGGGATAGCACTCATGGAGGGACACACGATGGGGCAGTATTGATGGCATGAAACACTGTGTTGTGATACTGATGGAATGACCAACTGTGTAATTGTACTGATATAGGGACACACTGTGAGGTAGTACTGATGAACTGACACGCCGAGGGCAATGATGATGTAGTGACTGTATTGATAGTACTGATGGAAGGACATTGTCAAATACTACTGATGGAGTGTCACATTGTGGGTTCGCTTGCAATGAAAATGTGGGGGTTGTGCTGATGGAGTGACACACTGTTGAGTAGTCCTAATGGAATGACACACTTTGCGGTAGTGCTTATGGAGTGACACACTGTGGGATAGTACTCGTGGCGTTACACACGATGGGGCAGCTTTGATGGCATGAAACATTGTGGCGGTACTGACGGAATGACACACTGTGTAGTAATACTGATGGAGTGACACACTGTCGGGTAGTACTGATGAGCTGACACACTGAGTGGTAGTCATAATCATCATCGGCGGTCACTCGAAACGAGTATGACTGTCTTCTCCTCTTCATAGGGTCGTCTATTTGTGGGTATGCATATGTCTGTAGAGGCCGATCCGCGATCCACCCTCCTTGGTGCAATGTGGGCAGTAGAGATGACGGTGGATGATATTCGTCGAGCCGCCTTCTCTCTCTCCTTACGGTGCTGCCATTTATTTGTCTGCAACACGGCTAGTTCCATTTCGTGAGATGCAGCTCCTTCCTGCCTAGATTTCTTCCAGGAGTGCCAGTCCAGTGCAATGTGCTCCCAGTTGGTTGATGTGATGTGGAATTTCTTCAGACTGTTCTTGATGTTGGCCTTGAAGCGTTTATTTTGCCCACCGGGGGCTCGCCGAGCTTCCTTCAATTGAGTGAACATGATTTGTTTAGGAAGATATGTGTTGGACGTGCGGATGACATGGCCAGTCCATAGAGATTGGTGCTGCAATATTGTGGTGGTGATGCTGGTCATATTGGCTTCCTCCAAAACGCTGATGTTGGTGCGTTTGTCCTCATAGCCTGACACACGTTGGGGGCCGTATTGATGGCATCTTTCGTAAATATCTTTGATGGTATAGTTCCAGGGCTCTCAGGTGCCTGCTGTAGGTGGTCCATGACTCGGCTCCATTCAATAGGGTGGAAGGGCAACGGCTCTCTAGACCAGCAGGCACCTGATGTTTGAGCCTTTTGGTCTAGGTCTTCAAATACTGTTTTTTTTCCTGGCGTAGGCTCCACTGTCACAACTCAGCTGATGGTTGACCTCAGAGTCGATGTCAGCTTTGGAGGAAAGAATGCTGCCATGGTAGGGGAGATGATGAACGTTTTCAAGGGTGGTGTTGTCCACTTTTATACTGGGCTGGGTAGACGGATGGTTGGTTGGAGGTTGATGTAGGACCTCGGTCTTCTTCATATTTAAGGCTAAGCCCATTGCTCTGCATGCCTTGGCAAAGGCGTTAAGGGTGCCCTGGAGTTCTTCTGCAGAAGGTATTGCAATCGTATGCGGACGTGAAGGACGAGAAACCGAAGCAAAGAAGTGGAAGCCAAATAACCGAACGGAAACGAAACCGAAACGCCAAAAAAACGAAAGCGTACCCAAGCCGACACGCCCACTAACCGAAAGGGTGGGGCGTCAAACACCAAACTAACCGAAAAGCCTAAAAGCCTTAAATGCCAACTAACCGAAAGGGTGGGACGCTTAAAAGCAAATTAACAGATTGGCCGCTCTGCCGAAAAGTCAAACAACGGACATGACGTCGCCGGGTGGGGGGACTTGTCAAGGATTGGGGAAGATCCCCGCGTCCATCACATCACTGGCCGTTGCAGACGGGAGGGTCGGGTCATTTTCCCACACAGGCCATTGGTGACTGGGCACTCTGAACCCGCGGCCAAGTTGTAAGCGGCCGAAGGAGCGCATCCCTGGAGACAACGCCCACTATCCCACTGCCACGGCCGCCCTCCGCCTTGTCTCCCACGTGCGGCCGCACTGTGATGGGCTGTGTGTTGGCAGCGCCGGGTGCAAGAGATGTGTGGCCGCACTGTGATGGGCTGTGTGTTGGCAGCGCCGGGTGCAAGAGATGAGCGGCCGCTCTGTGATGGGCTGTGTGTTGGCAGCGCCGGGTGCAAGAGATGTGTGGCCGCACTGTGATGGGCTGTGTGTTGGCAGCGCCGGGTGCAAGAGATGTGTGGCCGCACTGTGATGGGCTGTGTGTTGGCAGCGCCGGGTGCAAGAGATGTGTGGCCGCACTGTGATGGGCTGTGTGTTGGCAGCGCCGGGGGCAAGAGATGTGTGGCCGCACTGTTATGGGCTGTGTGTTGGCAGCGCCGGGTGCAAGAGATGTGCGGCCGCACTGTGATGGGCTGTGTGTTGGCAGCGCCGGGTGCAAGAGATGTGTGGCCGCACTGTGATGGGCTGTGTGTTGGCAGCGCCGGGTGCAAGAGATGTGTGGCCGCACTGTGATGGGCTGTGTGTTGGCAGCGCCAGGTGCAAGAGATGTGTGGGACAGGCTGGTCTCTCCGCCCACCCAGAGTCACTGACCGTGATGCACCGCCATCGGACCCCAACCCCCACACCAGGGTGTTTCACCCATCCCCCCGGACCCCGACCCACACACACATGGGGTGATTCACCCCTGACACCCACACCGGGTGATTCATCCCCACCCCGGACCCTGACACCCACACCGGGTGATTCACCCCCACCCCAGCCAGGGAGGATAGATGGCTCGGGGCATTGGCAGCCAGAGTAAATCGCTTTTAAAACATGCGTGGTGACACAAATCCCCTGGTGGGCCGAGGACATGTGTGCTTGACAACGCACAATTTTACCTCCTCCCATTCCCCCCCTTGACAACAAGGATCACGTTGTATTTATTTCCGTCTGGTTGCCTGCGTAACGCACACAACAAGCCCCCACGCACAAAACACCAGATAATCTGTAAACTGTTTTAACCGAAGATGGACACAAAAAGTTGGAATAACTCAGCGGAACAGGCAGCATCCCTGGAGAGAAGGAATGGGTGATGTTTCGGGTCGAGACCCTTCTTCAGACCTGAAGACTAGGCCTGAAGGGTCTTGACCCGAAACGCCATCCATTCCTTCTCTCCAGAGCTGCTGCCTGTCACACTGAGTCACTCCAGTATTTTGTGTCTATCTTTGGTGTGACAGTTGTCTCATTTCATCGGCTTCATGTATTGTGCGCATGAAAGAAACGCTAGGCTGTGCATCTATTCATCCAAGTGTGCTCGTAATGAGATCTCACATCTTTGCGAGAGAGGGATGGAATGGATGGAACCACCAGCTAAAGCAGTCATAGTTAGGACAGGGAAATAATCCCACTATTTAATTAATCATGTTCCTGCATGTACGAACTATTTATACGTAATATTTGCGTTTTTAAATCAGTAACTCTTTTTTGAGTTTGAATGCCGACCCCCTGGCAATGGCTTGCGCAGCTGGTTTCATAGTGCCTTCATTGTTGGTAGGTGCTGATCTTTCACATGGACCGCTGTCAGTGCCAGTTTTTCCAATTCCCATAGCCGCTTTGCATTAGTGGAGGCAGACGTGAACCCGCTCTATGATCTTTGGCTTTGAATCGGTCGTGCTGCGATTGCCAAGGGGGCTTCTCGGTGTCATTTTCGTTGCCCGTCAGATTGTAAGTCGAAAAACAATCTGATGCCGAGAGGACTTAGAAACATAGAAACATAGAAACGTAGAACATAGGTGCATGAGTAGGCCATTCCGCCCTTCGAGCCTGCAGCGCCATTCAATATGATCATGGCTGACCATCGAACTCAGTATCACTTACCTGCCTTCTTCCCATACCCTCTTAGCCCCTTAGCCACAAGGGCCACATCAAACTCCCTCTTAAATATAGCCATTGAACTGGCCTCAATTACCCTCTGTGGCAGAGAGTTCCAGAGACCCACCACTCTCTGTGTGAAAAAAGTCCTTCTCATCTCGGTCCTAAATGAATTCCCCCTTATCCTTAAGCTGTGACCCCTTGTCCTGGACCCCCCCCCCCCCAACATCGGGAACAATCTTCCTGCATCTAGCCTGTCCAACCCCTTAAGAATTTTGTAAGTTTCTATAAGGTCCCCCTCTCAATCTCCTAAATTCTAGAGATTATAAACCGAGTCTATCCAGTCTTTCTTCATAAGACAGTCCTGACATCCCGGCAATCAGTCTGGTGAACCTTCTCTGCACTCCCTCTATGGCAATAATGTCCTTCCTTAGATTTGGAGACCAGAACTGTACGTAATACTTCAGTAGTGGTCTCACCAAGACCCTATACAACTTAAGTAGAACCTCCCTGCTCCTATACTCAAATCTTTTTGCTATGAAAGCTAACATACCATTCGCTTTCTTCACTGCCTGCTGCACCTGCATGCCTACTTTCAATGACTGGTGTTCAATAACACCCAGATCGCGCTGCATCTCCCCTTTTCCCAATCGGCCACCATTTAGATAATAGTCTGCTTTCCTGTTTTTGCCACCAAAGTGGATAACCTCACATTATTCCACGTTATACTGCATCTGCCAAACATTTGCCCACTCACCCAACCTATCCAAGTCACCTTGCAGTCTCCTAGCATCTTCCTCACAGCTAACACTGCCCCCCAGCTTAGTGACATCCGCAAACTTGGAGATATTGCCTTCAATTCCCTCATCCAGATCATTAATGTATATTGTAAATAGCTGGGGTCCAAGCACTGAGCCTTGCGGTACCCCGCTAGTCACTGTCTGCCATTGTGAAAAGGACCCGTTTACTCCTACACTTTGCTTCCTGTTTGCAAGCCAGTTCTCTATCCACATCAATACTGAACCGCCAAAGCCGTATGATTTACGTTTGTATACTAATCTCTTATGTGAGACCTTGTCGAAAGCCTTCTGGAAGTCCAGATACACCACATCCACTGGTTCCCCCCTATCCACGCTATTAGTTACATCCTCGAATAATTGCACAAGATTCGTCAGACATGATTTACCTTTCGTAAATCCATGCTGACTTTGTCCAATGATTTCACCACTTTTCAAATGTGTTGCTATCCCATCTTTAATAACTGATTCTAGCAGTTTCCCCACTACCGATGTTAGACTAACTGGTCTGTAATTCCCAGTTTTCTCTCTCCCTCCCTTCTTAAAAAGAGGGGTTACATTTGCTACCCGCAAATTCTCGGGAACTACTCCAGAATTTAAAGAGTTTTTAAAGATTATAACTAATGCATCCACTTTTTTTTTCCGGAGATACTTCCTTAAGTACTCTGGGATGCAGCCTATCTGGCCCTGGGGATTTATCGGCCTTTAATCCATTCAATTTACCCAACACCACTTCCCAACTAACCTGGATTTCACTCAATTCCTCCTTTGACCCGCGGTCTCCTGCTATTTCCGGCTGATTATTAATGTCTTCCTTAGTGAAGACGGAACCAAAGTAGTTATTCAATTCGTCCGCCATATCCTTGTTCCCCACGATCAACTCACCTGTTTCTCACCTGTTTCTGACTGCAAGGGAGCTACATTTGTTTTAACTAATCTCTTTCTCTTCACACTTTTGACTGTGCCTTTTGACTGTACCGCTAATTGAAAAGTGTGCCTTTTGACTGTGCCGCTAATGGAAAAGTGTGCCTTTTGACTGTGCCGCTAATGGAAAAGTGTGCCTTTTGACTATGCCGCTAATAGAAAAGTGTGCCTTTTGACTGTGCCGCTAATTAAAAAGTGTGCCTTTTGACTGTGCCGCTAAACTGTGCCTATATTTTAAAATGTGTTTTGGTTTATAAATGTTGCTTGTGTTTTAAATGTGGCTTGCTGTGCAAACGTTTTTAGAAGGAAAAACCATGAATAAACGTTTTATCAGATCAAGAATGCAAAGTTGCAGCTCATTCCGTGACTTAGTGGAGAGATGGTGTTGATTGCTATATTTCTGGTCAGTTCAGAGGTGGCGCTCAGTGCGGAAGGGCCAAGTGGAGACACCGCCCTGAACAGTTTGAGTAATTCAAGACAGCTTACTGCCATACATATGGTGAATGTGCGTGTGTTTGTTGAAAGTTATTTAAAGCACACTTTTGCAGTAGCAGCAGCTCTAGAGGAGTGTTTCATAATTAAAACAAGGCTTTAAACATTTGTATCATTTTATGTGGACACACCTTTGTTCTTATTTTCAAATTACTTATATGGAGTATATGGTTTGTAACAGGATTCAGTATGTTTACCACGTTCTGAAGTTACTTGGCATGTTAGTATTGGTGCTGTGTGTGTGTGTGTGTGTGTGTGTGTGTGTCTGTGTGTGTGTCTGTGTGTGTGTCTGTGTGTGTGTCTGTGTGTGTGTCTGTGTGTGTGTGTGCGTGTTTGTGTGTTTGTGTGTTTGTGTGTGGGTGAATGTGTGTGTATTTGTGTTTATGTGTGTGTGCATGTGAGTGTTTGTCTTAGCGTGTGTGTCTCTCTATGTGAGCGTGTCTGTGTCTGACTCTGTGTGTGCCTGTGTATGTGTGCTTCTGTGTGTGTGTGCTTCTGTGTCTGTGTTTCAGTATGTGTGTCTGTGTGTGTATGTCTCTGTGTGTGTGTTTCTGTGTGGATCTGTGTGTGCCTGTGTGTGTCTCTGTGTGTGTCTATGTGTGTGTGTGGCCCTGTGTGTGTGTGTGTGTGTGTGTGTGTGTGTGTGTGTGTGTGTGTGTGTGTGTGTGTGTGTGTGTGTGTGTGTGTGTGTGTGTGTGTGTGTGTGTGCGTTTCTCTGTTTGTTGTGTGTTTCTGTGTGTTCGTTTCTGGGTGTGTGTGTTGGTGTGTGTGTGTGTGTGTGTGTGTGTGTGTGTGTGTGTGTGTGTGTGTGTGTGTGTGTGTGTGTGTGTGTGTGTGTGTGTGTGTGTGTGTGTGTGTGTGTGTCTGTCTGTCTGTCTGTCTGTCTGTCTGTTGGAGTGCTTCCAGTGCATTGGGGTTGGACTTGCTGCCTGCATTCTCCTTGGAGTGCTGTGGGGTTGGACTTGCTGCCTGCACTCTGCTTGGAGTGCTGTGAGGTTGGACTTGCTGCCTGCACTCTGCTTGCAGTGCTTTGAGGTTGGACTTGTAATGTTTTAAGACTCGTTCACATTTTAAACTTTAATAAATCCTTGTGCCTCTTGTCATGTCTGCGTGTTCTTCATCACAATGGGTACCTAATAGGCAGGACTGACTGCGCTGTCGGAGAGCTGCTAAGAGTGCATGGGGGGGAGGCGTGGGGGGGGGGGAGGTTGTGGGGAGATGGACTGAATGCGTGGGGGGAGGGGCAACGCAAGGAGCAGAGTAGGGGGGTAAAGGGAGGAGGGGTAACTGAGTGACCTGGCACCACACCACCTTGTGGGTGACTGAAGTGCCAGCCCACCGGTCAAGACTTAGTGAACTGCAAGTCCACCAGCCATGTCTCACTGAACTGCAAGTCGAAGAATCCATTCAGTCCACAATGTCGATACTAGCCCTCTGGAAACCAGACCCTTCGGCCCACAACACCCATACTAGCTCTCCAGAGAGTCATGCAAGGATAGGCTTTCCTCCTTCATTGCTGTGATCTGTGAAAAAAGATGAAAATATCTAAAAATGATTGTCCCCCCCCCCTTCTCTCTCACAGAGACTCTGTCACCTGTTTTCAGCAAAATTTCTGGCAGTTTCTGAGCTGCCAGCCCACCTGGCCCGAGTTTCTGAGTTGCTTTCCTGCCAGGCTTGAGTGACTTGGGCTACCAGCCCAAGAATCAATTCGACCCACAATTTCATTACTGGTCCTCGGGAAACCAGTCCCTTCGGCCCACCCGATGATAAAAACCGATGATAACGCCCCAGAAGCCCATCAGTAGACCATCAGTACCACCATAGTGTGTCACTCCATCAGTACCACAACAGTGTGTCCCTCCATCAGTACCACCACAGTGTGTCCCTCCGTCAGTACCACCACAGTGTGTCCCTCCATCAGTACCACCACAGTGTGTTCCTCCATCAGTACCACCACGGTGAGTCACTGCGTCAGTTCTGCCCCATTTCAATCCCTCCATCAGTACTAATGCGCTGTGTGTCACTCCATCAGTGGACGGAGAGAATACAGCCCAGACAGGGCGGAATAGAGAGCATAAGAGAGAGAGTTTGTCACTCCATCAGTACTATCCTACAGGGTGCCATTCCATCAGCTCTGTCACACTGTGTCAGTCCATCATTATTATGCCACAGTGTCTCCCCGTCAGTTCTATCCCACAGTACGCCACTACGTCAGTGCTTACACACAGTGCGTCACTCGATCAGTACTGCCCCACAGTGTATCACTCCAGCTGTAATACTCCACAGTGTCACTCCATCAGTACTACCCCACAATGTGTTAGCACATCAATGCTAGCCCACAGTGTGTCAATCCTTCCTTACCATCTCACTGTGTGTCACTTCATCAGTACTATCCCACAGTGTGTCACTCAATGTGTACTGCCTCACAGCGCATCAATCCATCAGTACCATCCCATTGAATATCATCACGTCAGCTCTACTCCAGAATACGTCAGTCCATCAGCACGACCTCGCAGTGAGTCACTCCATCAGTAACACCCCACAGATTGGCGCACCATCAGAACCAACCCGCAGTGTGCCTTACCATCAGTAATACCCTACAGTGTGTGACCCCTTCAGCATTACTCCACAGTGTGTGACCACTTCAGGACTACTCCACAGTGTGTAACTCCATGAGTACTACCCCACAGTGTGTAACTCCATCAGTACTACTCCACATTGTGTAACTTCATCAGTACTACTCCACAGTGTGTAACTCTATCAGTACTACTCCACAGTGTGTAACTCCATCAGTACTGCTACACAGTGTGTCGTTCCATCAGTTACACCCCACTGTTTGATACTCCATCAGACACCCCTGCCCCCCACAATGTGTCAACATCGGAACTTCCTGACAGTTTCTCATTCCAGCAGTATTATCCCACGGTATGTCACTCCATCATTACTGCCCCAAAGTGTGCCCCTCCATGAGAACTACTCCAGAATATGTCATACATCAGTAATATCCCACAGAGTGTCACCCCATCAATACTACTCCACATTGTGTTGCTCCATCAACACTACACCAACCAATGTCACTCCATCAGGGCAACCACAGAGCGTGGTATCATGGGCCTCCTCCAATGTCAGAGTGAGGTCTGGCGCGAATTGGAGAAACAGCACCTGATATTTCGCCTGGGTAGCTAACACACCAGCGGTATGGACATTGACTTCTCTAACTTCAAGTAGCTCTTGTTTTCCATATTTCTCCATCCTCTTCCCCTTCCCATTTCTCCCACCAGCCTTACTGTCTCCGACTGCATTCCACCTCAGTCCCGCCCACTCCTGTGACATCAGTCTGAAGAAGGATCTCGCCCCGAAACGTCACCCATTCCTTCTCTCCAGTGCTGCTGCCTGTCCCGCTGATTTACTCCTGCATTTTGTGTTTATTTACGCTACAGAGTATCACTCCATTTGTGCTATCATAAATGTTATCTATTCATCTGTACTACATGTGTACCACTCCGCAAAATGTCACTCGATCAGTAATGCGCCATCATGTGTCACTCCATCAGTATTACCCCACAGTGTGTCACTCCATCAATAATACCCCACAGTATGTAATTGCATCTGTACTAACACGCAGTGTAGTACTCCGTCAGTACTACCGCAACCCATTTGTCACTTCAAATGTATTATCCAAGAGTATCACTCCATCAGTACGTCCCCAAATTGTCACACCATCAGTACTACTCCTCAGTGTCATTCCATCAGTACTGCACAACGGTAGAATGTGTCACTACATCAGTGCAACCTCAAGAGTGTCACTCCATCAGCACTGCCCTAGAATGTAGCATTACATGAGTGTGTGTCTATTTATCAGTGCTACAACACAATGTGTCATTCCAAAGGTACTAGCACAAAGTGTCATTATGTCAGTGCTACCCAACAGCGTGTTATTACATCAGCACTAGCCGCACTGTGTCACTCCATCACGACAAACCCACAGCGTGTCATTCCAATAGAACTACCCCACTGTGTGTCACCCCATCAGTACTATTTCACAATGGCGTTCCATGAGTGCTGCCCCACAGTGTCACTTCCAGCAGTCCTTCCCCAGCAATATCAGCCCATCTGTACTAGCCCACAGTGTGTCAGTCCATCAGTACCACCACAGTGTGTCAGTCCATCAGTACCACCACAGTGTGTCACTCCAGCAGTACCACCACAGTGTGTCACTCCATCAGTACCACCACAGCGTTCCCTCCATCAGTACCACCACAGCGTTCCCTCCATCAGTACCACCACAGCGTTCCCTCCATCAGTACCACCACAGTGTGTCCCTCCATTAGCACCACCACAGTTCCTCCATCAGTACCACCACAGCGTTCCCTCCATCAGTACCACCACAGTGTGTCACTCCATCAGTACAACCACAGCGTTCCCTCTATCAGTACCACCACCGTGTGTCCCCCCATCAGTACCACCGCAGTGTGTCCCTCCATCAGTACCACCACAGTGTGTCACTCCATTAGCACCCCCACAGTTCCTCCATCAGTACCAGCACAGTGTGTCACTCCATCACAGGCACGTGCCGTCAGGGTAGGCTAGGTTGGCACTGTCTACCCTGACTAAAATTATAACATAGTAATTACTATATATAACTAGTAAAGGCACGGGAGAATTATGCCTATCTAAAAGATCGGTCTCTTAGGCAGGCATAATTCTCCGTGCCTTTCATCCGCAGCGCTTGTAGCCCTTGACGGTCTGTGCAGCCCACGTGCCGTCTGCGCTGTTTCAAGCCGTCAATTTCAAGTGGATCTGAAGGCAGCTGAAATTCTGCCTTTGCAGCAACCTACTGCACATGCGCAGCAGCCTACTGCACATGCGCAGCGCTCGTTTCTTGGCGGGGTTTTCAAATATGGGTTTGCAATATTTTAAGTGTATCTTAGGAAACAGGGAGAGAAGAATGGAGCTCGGGTACCAATGATGTGGTAAGTACATTTCTTGGTGATGTTTTTAAATACCGTATTTCCCGGGGTGTGGGGGTGGGGGGACAGCTCCTACCATAGCGTTCGGGGAGTCGGACCCGGGATAAACTTGCGGGGAGGGCACGAATGCTGTGAAGGAGGGGATCGTGATAATGCCACTTGCGACGCTCCTTGCACGGAGGCGTGCAAAACCTCTCTCCTGCCGCTCGCTGGCCTCACTCATGTCCTTAAAATCCGACAGCGCGATTGAGGTTACTCGGCTGTGGGAATTTAAGGATTTGTAGGAAGCGGCTGAAATGAGCGAGCGGCAGTTGAGAGGTGTTCAGACGGAGAGCACTGCCACAGGTGAGCGGGCCGGCAGAAGGCGCTGAAGTGGCGGCCAGTTCTGCTTACAGGTCCCGGCGGCCGCTCGCAGCTCCCCGAGCTGCTTCTATCCCGGGCTACAATGCGTGGCTTCGCGCCCGGAGAGCTGCGGTAGCGGCGAGTGGGTGAATTACTGCCATTATCCCCGACCCCCTCCTTCTTAACAGTCCTGCTCTCCCCGCAACTTTACCCCTGGCACAGACTCTCCACAAGCTGTGAAAGGAACTCTCCCCCCGATTGGTCCCTTGACTAAGTGTTGTCTTTCAATAAGATGACAACTGATTCAACTGTTTCCTCTAATCCCGTTTTTCCCACCATCTCTCCACCTGCTATCAATCTTCACCGCCCACGCCTTCAGTAATTCACAATAAAGGAGACTAAGAAGCCTTGGGCAAATTGAAATGTTGCTGGTTTCATTTTTATTTTTTTATTTTTACGGAGAGAGTGCGCATGCGCGGGTTAATTTTTAAAATCCGCTAAGTGCCTACCCTGAGTAATTACTCACGGCACGTGCCTGCTCCATTAGTACCAGCACAGTGTGGCCCCGCGACAGTTCTGCCCCATTTTTATCACTCCATCAGTACTACCCCACTGTGTGTCACTACATCAGTGGACAGAGAGAGCGACAGCAGTGAGGATGAAGGGGGAGAGAAAGAGAGGAGGGAGAGATGCTGCAACATTCGCCGTTTTATTTAGGTTTAGGACAGTTTTGAGGCGGCAATGTTTCTGTTCTCTGATTGTCGCGAGTCTTTGGGTCGTTCCTTCTCAGAGGTGATGAAGGCAGATAATGCTATTGTCCCATGGTAGAGTCAGATCTATTAATGGCAAGCAGGGATTGAATGGTTCCCGGGGTCAGTCAGCGGGAGTGTGGGGTTGAGGTCACAGTCAGTCAGTCACGGCGCGATCATATTGAGTGGTGAAGCAGAGTGGTGAATCAGAGGGGAGCACTTTAGTCCGAGGTGATGTGTTGAACTAATTCCTCAACCTGTGGACAAAGGTCGCCCAGTCCAGTCCACCTTCAAACTGGCACCTGAAGCCCTGAGAATTTGGCATTGCCTTGTTGAGTGCAACGGATTGAAGGGAATCAGACAAACAACATGAGTTGGAGAGTTGGATCTGATGGAGTTTGAAACAATACCCCCTTTGCTGGAACAATGCCGCGCTCCAAATTTCTATCCCTCAGTATCTATCGCCACAATTCCCAGTCTTTGGAGTTTCTCAATCAATTCCCTGAATAAATCACAACCTGTCTCAACAGGGATTTCACTCGGCTGATGTCATCTGTTTGTGAATCATTTCTAAATCTCTATTTTTAAATCCTGTTGAAACTTTACTGTCCTGGTAGAGATGGAAAATGGTATAAAAGCTCCAGGAATGTTCTGCCCCAGCATTTCATTTCGAGACATTACCGGTAGCTCACGGGGACACGTCGCTGGGCAGAGAAAATGGGGCAGCATATTTATGAATATTTCGACGTGGAGAAAATCCTATACGTGATCATTGCTGCCGTTGGAGTCCTTGGTAAGTGAGCAGAACAATTCAAGTTTTATAACTCCGTGTGTTAACTGGTCTTGACCCGATTCTCATCATGTTACAAGTTCCCAACTGATTATCGTTGTACAAGAACATGTGAGGAATATCAATTCTCTCAGTGAAATATTTTTGAATTAACGCTGTGATGTTTGTTATTTTCAGGCAGCTGAAACTAACCCTCTTTTTCTCTCACTGCTGCCGGGCGCCACTAGAATGTTGTTCTTGCCTTCAGTGGCGCCATGCTCAGAGTTGTCCCAGTGCTCGGGACAGGCAGGCAGATCTCAGGGACGGTGTGACTGGGAGAGAGTGGTTCACATTATGAAGTTCAATGTAAATGAGTTATTGATCAGAGTGAACAGCCGCTCCTGTGGACACTGTGTCTCACTGTGGAGTCTGTCACAGTCGGATTCCACCCACAGCCTGTTGGTCAATAATTGGATTCATCTCCTGGACTAATGTCCGCGGCGCTTTCGGCGTGTTGTATCTGAACTGAACTCACTGTTTGGAATGAATTCATTAACAGAGCCACAGTGCTGGCGGATGCTAAGTTCTCCCTGTCTTCCCTCTGGAAGCCTCCCTCCTCGTCCCCATCAGATGCCGAGTTGCCAGAGCTCTGGATAAATGCGGCCGGACGCGGTTAAGTCTGTGAAACCGGCCCCATCGGAGACTGTGAGCAGATAGCGATAGAAAAGGCCATTACGCTTATTCTAGCGGGTGGCTCCTCGTTCCCTACCCGCCCGTCGCCATATCTCTGCTCCCCTGAAGCAGGCAGGCAGGTCGGGCACAGTCGGAGCCGGCTCTGACATTGTTAAACTTGCAGCAGCCGCGCACCGACTCCAACACTCCTGATCTTGAGCTGAAAGTCGAGCCGGTGTTCAGCCCCGGAGATCGTGTTGAGTAGATGCCCAGTGTCCATTCCCTTGTCTTTCCGCAGTGAATTTAGTGGCGATTGTGATCCTGTCCCGGGGAAAGTGCGGCCTCTCCACCTGCACCACTCGCTACCTGGTGGCCATGGCAGCGGCCGATCTACTGGTCGTCAACACCGAGGTCATTTTGTATCAGCTCCGATATCATTACTTTTATTGGAGTTCCCTGTCCATCACCCCTGTGTGCAGTGTTATCATTGTACTGAAGTGTGCAGCTACAGACTGTTCTGTCTGGTTTACCGTCACTTTCACCTTTGATCGCTTTGTCGCCATTTGTAGGCAGAAGCTGAAAACTAAATATTGCACCGGGAAAACTGCGGCTGCGGTTCTGGCAACAGCCGGCGTTCTGCTCTGTCTGAAAAACCTTCCCCGCTACTTCACACAGGAACCCCGGACAATCATCGACAATGTCCCGTGGGGCTGTGTCACGATGGACAGTTATTTCACTGACCCCGGATGGGTGGCATTTGACTGGATCAACACGGTTTTAACCCCGTTCCTCCCTTTCGCTGTAATCCTGCTGCTCAACGCTCTGACAGTCCGCCACATTTTAGTGGCCAGCCGGGTCCGTAAGGGGCTGAGGGGTGAGAGCAAGGGGGAGAACCGCAGTGACCCGGAGATGGAGAGCAGGAGGAGGTCTGTGGTTTTACTCTTCACCATCTCCAGCAGCTTCATCCTCCTGTGGCTGACGATTGTTGTAAACGTCGTCTATTATCAGATCACAGGAACTGGAAATTATATGAACGATTCTCAACGGATCTTACGAAACGTCGGGTATTTGCTGAGTAATCTCAGCTGCTGCACCAACACATTTATTTACGCGGTGACCCAGTCCAAGTTCCGGGAGCAGGTGAAGAGCGCGGTGAAATATCCGCTCACCTCAGTGCTTCGGTTCATTAATAAATCCCCGCCCTCAGCGCATCCATCCCAGAGGCGGGCGCAGTCTCTCTGCTCCGGGCTCCGGCTCCTGACATTCACCGCCGGAGCCATGAGGTAGGGAGGAGCTGGCCAAAGTTGACTGAGGGAAGGGGGAGTGGGAAAGCATGTGCAAATGCAGAGGGGAGGGGGAGTGGGAAAGAAACAAGAGCCGGTATTGATCCCCTTTGATCTCTCCTTTTCACACCTCTGCATCTCCCTCTTCCCCCCACTCTCAGTCTGAAGAAGGGTCTCGACCCGAAACTTCTGTCTAACCCGCTGGGTTACTCCAGCACTTTGTACCTGTCCACGTTCTCCACAGAGATGTTGCCTGACCCGCTGAGTTACTCCAGCACTCTGTGTCTATCTCGATTTTCTTCCCTGCATTCAATATAATGCAAAAACAAGGAACTGCAGATGCTAGTGAAAAAGTTCACTTAAAAAGATAGACAAAGCACAAATTCTTAAGACCATACAAAGCTTTAATTTAATGTCTGATAGGTGTAGACCTAGAGACCCATAGGCTACAGTTTCACGTCTGAATAAGGATAAGGGGGAATTCCTTTAGGACCTAGATGAGGAAAACATTCTTTACACAGAGAGTGGTGAGCCTCTGGAATTCTCTGCCACAGAAGGTAGTTGAGGCCAGTTCATTGGCTATATTTAAGAGGGCGTTAGATGTGGCCCTTGTGGCTAAAGGGATCAAGGGGTATGGAGAGAAGGCAGGTACGGGATACTGAGTTGTATGATGAGCCATGATCACATTGAATGGCGGTGCAGGCTCGAAAGGCCGAATGGCCTACTCCTGCACCTATTTTCTATGTTTCTATGTTTCTATGACTGGGATTATACCCTAGCAGGGATGAGAGAGAGTGGAACAACAATGACAGGTATCTCTGGGAATAATACACAAGGTACAGGATCAGTTCATTCCAAAGAGGAAGAAATATTCCAAGGCGAGTAATGGCCGACCGTGGCTGATAAGAGAAGTCGGGGACAGTATAAAAATAAAAGAGAAGAAGTATAACGTAGCAAAGATGAGCGGGAAGCGAGAGGATTGGGTAATGTTTTAAGAACAACAGAAGATAACCAACAAGACAATACGGGGAGAAAAGATATGGTACGAAGGTAAGCTAGCCAAGAATATAAAACAGGATAGTAAGAGCTTCCTTAGGTATGTGAAGAGGAAAAGATTCGTCCAGACCAATGTTTGACCCTTGAAGACAGAAACAGGTGAATTTATTATGGGGATCATGAACATGGCAGATGGGTTGAACAGGTATTTTGGATCTATCGTCACTAGGGAGGACACAAACACTTTTGCTGATGTACTAGTGGCCAGAGGATCTGGGGTGACGGATGACCTGAAGGAAATCCACATTAGGCAGGAAATGGTGTTGGGTAGACTGATGGGACTGAAGGCTGATAAATCCCCACGGCCTGATGGTCAGCATCTCTTTCTTTTAGTGTTTCGTTCTCTCTCTCTTCTTTCAATCGTTTTAGGTTACATTTATTTTTTTGCGCTCCGAGCTCTTGTATTTCTTTAAAGCGGTGTTTTGGCCCGGTCTCCGTCCCAGCTGGGCAGAGAGGGGAAACGAGAGAGGATGGGAGGAGGAGAGGAGATAAAATAACTTGGACATGGTGTTTTACCATTGAAAATATATATTTACACACACACACACGCGCGCGCGCACGTACGCACGCACACACACACACACACGCGCGCGCGCACACACACACACACACCCTTTATTGGGGTCTTTTCTTGACATATTTTACAGTTTCATCTAGAAATGAGAGGTAGAAATGTGTGAGAAAAATAGATAGTTGCCTCTTTCATCAATTAGCGTTTGAAATGTGGGGAGAGGGAGAGGGAGAGGGAGAGGGAGAGGGAGAGGGAGAGGGAGAGGGAGAGGGAGAGGGAGAGGGAGAGGGAGAGGGAGAGGGAGAGGGAGAGGGAGAGGGAGAGGGAGAGGGAGAGGGAGAGGGAGAGGGAGAGGGAGAGGGAGAGGGAGAGGGAGAGGGAGAGGGAGAGGGAGAGGGAGAGGGAGAGGGAGAGGGAGAGGGAGAGGGAGAGGGAGAGGGAGAGGGAGAGGGAGAGGGAGAGGGAGAGGCTCTTTTCTAGGGAGTGGGGAAGATTCGGCTGGCGAGGGGGGAACGAACGAGGGTCGTCGATCGCGGAAGGGGGACCTACCGAGGGAGAGAGAGGGGACGGGAGAGGGGAGTCTGTCCATGAAACATGGGATCACACCCACCCCTCTTGCTCTCCCTCTCCCTCCCACTCTCCCCCCCTCCCTCTAACTCCCCCAACCTCTCTCTCTCTCCTCCGGGTTTCTCTCTTTCTCTCTCTCTCTCTCTCGTTTCCCGATATCGCATTTTGAGGGGGGGGGGGGGGGTGAGGGAGGGAAGGTAGTGAGAGGGGAGAGGGAAGGGGAGAGGGTGTGAGTGAGAGGAGAGTGGGAGGGAGAGAGGAAGGGGGAGAGAGGTACGGGGATAGACGGGAGAGAGACGGGGAGAAAGAGAGAGAGGGAGAGAGAGGGAAAGAGAGAGAGAGAGAGAGGGAGGGCGAGAGAGAGCGGGAGAGGGAGAGGGGGAGGGGGAGAGGGGGGAAAGAGAGATGGTAAAGAGAGAAAGAGGAGAGAAACGGGGAGCGAGGGGAGAGTGAGGGACGGTGAGAGAGAGAGAGAGAGACGAGGATATGGAGAGATAGGGAGAAGGAGAAGGAGAGAGCGACGGGGAGGGAGAGGGAGAGGGAGGAAGAGAGGGGGAAAAGAGAGGGGGTGAGTGAGGCAGAGAGAGAGAGAGACATAGAAACATAGACCTTCGAGCCAGCACCGCCATTCATTGTGATCATGGCTGATCGCCCCCCATCAATAACCCGTGCCTGCCTTCTCCCCACATCCCTTGACTCCACCAGCCCCTTGAGCTATATCTAACTTTCTCTTAAATCCATCCAGTGACTTGGCTTCCACTGCTCTCTGTGGCAGGGAATTCCATAAATTCAAAACTCTCTGGGTGAAAAAGCTTTTTGCTCACCTCAGTCTTAAATGACCTCCCCTTTATTCTAAGTGTCCCCCCCTGGTTCTGCACTCACCCAACATTGGAAACATTTTTCCTGCATCTAGCTTGACAAGTCCATTTATAATTGTATACGTTTCTATAAGAACCCCCCCTCATCCTTCTAAACTCCAGTGAATACAAGCCTAGTCTTTTCAATCTTTCCTCATATGACAGTCCTGCCATCCCAGGGACCAATCTCGTGAACCTACGCTGCACTGCCTCAATCATAAGGATGTCCTTCCTCAAATTAGGAGACCAAAACTGTACACAATACTCCAGATGTGGTCTCACCAGAGCCCTGCACTACTGCAGAAGAACCTCTTTACTCCTATTCTGAAATCCCCTTGTTATGAAGAGTAACATTCCATTAGCTTTCTTCACTGCCTGCTGTACCTGTAAGCCATCTTTCAGTGACCGGTGTACAAGGACGCCCAGCTCTCGCTGCACCTCTCCCTTACCTAATCTAACCCCATTGAGATAATATTCTGCCCCCTTGTTTTTGCCGCCAAAGCGGATAACCTCATATTTATCTATATTATACTGCATCTGCCCACTCACTAAACCTGTCCAGGCCACCCTACAACCTCCTAACATCCTCGTCACAGTTCACACTGTCACGCAGCTTTGTGTCATCCGCAAACTGTTGCTCCTAATTCCATCTTCCAAATCATTAATATATATGGTTGTGGCCCCAACACCGAGCCTTGCGGCACTCCACTGGCCACTGCCTGCCATTCTGAAAAGGACCCGTTCACCCCTACTCTTTGCTTCCGGTCTGCAAACTAATGTTCTATCCATGTCAACATCCTACCCCCAAAACCATGTGCTCTAATTTTTAGACACCAGTCTCCCGTGTGGGACCTTATCAAAGGCTTTCTGAAAGTCTACATACACTACATCCACTGGCACTGCTTCATCCCCTTTACTTGGCACATCCTCAACAAAATCCAGACGATTAGTCAAGCATGATTTCCCTTTCATAAATCCACGTTGACTTGAACTAATCCGTTTACTGCTATCCAAATGTGCCATTAGTACCTCTTTAATAATTGGCTCCAGCATCTTTCCCACCACCGAAGTCAGTCTATCTGGTCTGTAATTCCCCGTTTTCTCTCTTGCTCCATTCTTGAAAAGTGAGATAACATTAGCTATCCTCCAATCCACAGGAACTGATCCTGAATCTATTGAACATTGGAAAATGATCACCAATGCGTCCACTATTTCTAGAGCCACCTCCATGAGGATCCTGGGATGCAGACCATCAGGCCCAGGGGATTTATCATCCTTCAGTCCCATTAGCCTACCCAATACTATTTCTCCCCAAATGAAAATTTATTTCAGTTCGTCTACCCCCTTAGATCCTCTGTCCTCAAGTACACCTGGGAGATTATTTGTGTTCGCCTTAGTGAAGACAGATCGTAAGTACCTATTCAACTCTTTTGCCAATTCCTTGTTGCCCATAATAATTTCACCGGTGTCTGCTTTCAAGGGACCCACATTGGACATTGCTACTCTTTTTCCCTTAACATATGTATATAAACGTTTTCTTTCCTTCTTTATATTCCTGGCCAGCTTCCCCTCGTACTTCATCTTTTCAGCCCGTATTGCCAATTTTGTTTCCTTCTGTTGTCCTATGCAAGTTTCTCAATCCTCTGGCTTCCGGCTACTCATTGCTGTGTTATACATCTTTTCTTTTAGTTTTATTCTATCCCTAACTTCTCTTGTCAGCCACGGTTGCCTCCTCCTCCCCTTAGAATCTTTCAGCCTTTTTGAAATGAAATTATCCTGACTTCCGGATTATGCCAAGAAATTCCTGCCATTGCTGTTCCACCGGCATTCCTGCTCGGATCCCTTTCCAGTCTACTTTGGCCAGCTCCCCTCTCATTGCCTTCATAGTCCCCTTTGTCCAACTGCATCACGGCGACTTCCGATTTAAGGTTCTCCGTCTCAAATTGCAGATTAAAACGAATCATATTATGATCACTACCTCCAAGCGGTTCCTTTACCTCGAGTTCTCGAATCATACTTGTTTCATTGGACAACACTAAATCCAGAATTGCCTTTTCTCTGGTCGGTTCCATTACAAACTGCTCTAAGAATCCATCTCGGAGGCATTCTACAAACTCTCTCTCTTGGGGTCCTGAACCAACCTGATTTTCCCACTCTACCTGCATATTGAGATCTCCATCACCACAGTGGCATTACCTTTGTTACATGCCAGTTTTAACTCCTCCTGCAACTTACACTATCGGAACTGAACGAGGAGGAGGACACAAATGCAGGCTCAGACACAGGGCAGATCCGTTTTCAGAGTTCAATCGGTCCAAGTCGGTACACAGGTAAGCAACAACAGAGGCAACAGTATAATCAAGGAGCAGGCAAAAACAGTGGTCGAAAAACAGGCAATGGACGAGATCACAAGGTCACAAGATTTCTAGAGTTGATACCAAGTAGCATACACAACGAACTGGCAATGAGAACTAAAACACAAAGGGCTTAAATACAGACTAACAGGGGATAACGACACACAGGTGAAACACATCAGGGTGGGGCCAACAATCACATGAGGGCAAACGACCTGACAGGAAATTGGACCTGAAACAAGAGATGTGAGACACCGAAATAAAACAAGAATGCAAACTCAAATATTAAAGACCAATAAGAAACAGAAACTAGATCAAACGCGAGACCTGACAGTACCTCCCCCCCCCCCCCCCCCCCCTCCACGGCCGGCTCCTGACGGCCCAGGATCGTTAGGATGTTGGCGTCGATATTCCCTGATAAGTTCTGTGTCGCATATGTTGCGAGCCGGCACCGAACACCGCTCCTCCGGTCCATAACTCTCCCAATCCACAAGATACTGACAACCACGACCACGCTGGCGCATCCCCAGCAACCGGCTGATCGTAAACACTGGACCCCCATCAAGGAACCGGGGCACGG
Source organism: Raja brachyura (assembly GCA_963514005.1). The sequence continues at coordinate 204,157 of CAUPSL010001220.1, read as the reverse complement.
AGGGGGTGTGGAGGCAGGGACCAGAGAACTCTCCTTAACTGGCTTCAGTCGGGAGACATGGAAAGTAGGGTGGACCCTCATGGCACGGGGCAGTTTGAGACAAACCGCCACTAGCCTTATATTCACTGGAATTTAGGATGAGAGGGGATCTTATAGAAAAAAAATAAAATCTGTAAGGGATTGGACAGGCTAGATGGAGGATATTTGTTCCCAATGTTGGGGGAGTCCAGAACCAGGTGTCACACACGGTTTAAGAATAAGGGGTCGGCCAGATGGGACTGAGATGAGGAGAAACCTCTACACCCAGAGAGTTGTGTATCTGTGGCCATTTGGGACTGAGATGAGGAGAAACTTTTCCACCCAGAGAGTTGTGAATCTGTGGCCATAGAAACATAAAATATAGGTGCAGGAGGAGGCCATTCAGCCCTTCGAGTCTGCACTGCCATTCAATATGATCATAGCTGATAATCCACAATCAGTACCCCGTTCCTGACTTCTCTCCATACCCTCTGATCCCTTTAGCCACAAGAACCACATCTAACTCCCTCTTAAATATAGCCAATGAACTGGCCTCAACTACCTTCTGTGGCAGATAATTTCAGAGACTCACCACACTCTATGTGAAAAATGTTTTCCTCATCTCGGTCCTGAAGGACTTCCCCCTTATCCTTAGACTGTGACCCCTTGTTCTGGACCTCCCCAACATCGGGAACAATCTTCCTGCATCTAGCCTGTCCAACCCCTTTAGAATTTTGTAAGTTTCTATAAGATCCCCCCTCAGCCATCAAAATTCTAGTGAGTACAAGCCAAGTCTATCCAGTCTTTCATCATATAGAAGTCCTGACATCCCAGGAATCAGTCTGGTGAACCTTCTCTGTACTCCCTCTATGGCAAGAATGTCTATCCTTAGATTTGGAGAACAAAACTGTACGCAATACTCCAGGTGTCGTCTCACCAAAACCCTGCACAACTGCAGTAGAACCTCCCTGCTCCTATACTCAAATCCTTTTGCTATGAATAGGGGATATTCATTTGGGACCATTTGGGACTAAGATGAGGAGAAACATTTCCACCCAGAGAATTGTGAATCTGTGGGATTCTGTGCCACAGAAGGCAGTGGAGGCACATTGACTGGATGTTTTCAAGGGAGAGTTGGATTTAGCTCTTGGGGTTAACGGAATCAAGGGATATGGGGAGAAGGCAGGAACGGGGTACTGATTGTGGATGATCAGCCATGATCACATTGAATGACGGTGCTGACTCAAAGGGTTGAATGGTCTACTCCTGCACCTTTTGTCTATTTTTTCTATCTAACCGTACTCAGTCTAGAAGAATGAGGGGGGGGGGGGGGGGACCACATTGAACTTCACTGACTAGTGAAAGGCTCGGATAGAGTGGATGTGGAGAAAATGTTTCCACTAGTGGGAGAGTCTAGGACCAGAGGGCGCAGCCTCGGAATTAAAGGAAGGAGATGAGGAGGTATTTCTTTAGCCAGAGGGTGGTGAATCTGTGGGATTTGCTGCCACAGACGGCGGTGGAGGCCACAAGTCAGTGGATATATTTAAGGCAGAGATAGATAGATTGTTGATTAGTGCGGGTGTCAGGGGTTATGGGGAGAAGGCAGGAGAATAGGGTTAGGAGGGAGTGATAGATCAGT